>RPOG01001602.1:0-58360 GCA_008086565.1 Thalassoma bifasciatum
GGTTAGCCGCCTCCTTATCTGAAGGGCTTAGCGGATGGTTTATAATTCAATTACAGAACTGGATATATTACATTGCAGTAATTCAGGTTAAGCAGTGAAGATGAAAGTCTTGGATTCCTATAAATAAATTGAGACAAGTGATGGTCGTCTGTTCTAACAGGTACAGAAGAGCTGATAAAAGAAGTCGATTCCACAAATTAAGATTTTAATGTAAATTTGAATTTTAAAAAAGTTGAAAGTAGAGTGTCCAATATGCAAAAACCAAGAAATGAGTGTGACAAAAAAGCAATTTATTGCAAACAGCAATTAAAGTGATATAGTCTGTTCATCAGCCAATCAAAATTTCAAGATCTCAGCCTTTAAAAGACACAAAAATGTTGATTGACCATAATTTTCTGTCAGGTATTCACACTTCCATGACCTCCTCCAAAGAGCAAAAAGCTTTTTCTCTTTGAATGTGGTCGGATTGTTGAGCTGCATAAGTAAGACCTCTCTCAACACAACGCCATCACTGCTGAGGTTGGACGCTGTAATACAGACATTTTGAATTTCTTCGAAGAACCTGAGGGTTATGGAACAAAAAAGTGAAGTAGTAGACCCTAAAACTTTTCACCAGCACTGAGCCTGAGGATTTGATTGACCCTAACCCTGTCCATCAAGACACAAGACAATCCTCGACCCAAATTAAGGCTATTGCCGGTGTCGACTGCACCCCAATAACCATCAGATGGCATCTGAGAGAGAAGGGCTTTAAGAACAAAAACCTCTTCAAAGGCCTTGAATCCTTCCACTACTTTGCCCATTTGGATTTTGGCAGAGAGCAGCAAAGAGAAACTAAGTGAACCCTGACGGTCCTGAGGGTGTCCAATGTTACTGTCATGACACAGAGATCCCACTTAGATGTTTTCTAGGCGGGACAGTGGAGGAGGCGCCATCATGTTCTGCTTTTTCCTTTAATGGAACAGTGGAGCATCAGGTTGTACAGGGGCGCCAAACGGAGGCTGGCTATGTAGAGATGTTGCAGGGAGCATCCTTCATGACTGAGGACCCTGGTCTATGTGCTAATGACTGGATTTTTCAATAGGACAACGCTGCAGTTCACAATAACTGCCTGACAAAGGACCTCTTCTTCTTCTTCTTCTTCTTCTTCTAGGGGAATAAGTTCACACGCATGTCCCCCTGATCTCAATCACACTAAGAACATTTAGGGATGGATGGAGGGGGGAGTTTACAAAACTAGACATCAGTTCCAGACAGTGGATGTCCTCCATGAAGCCATCTTCACCACTTAAAGCAAAGTATCCAGTAGCCTCCTGGAAACACTCACATCAAGCACACACACGGGACATCAAACCAGCTTAAACGGCACTGACTCTGGCTGCAGGCGTCTAACCAGCTGGAGACTGCCAATGTAGGGGGATTGTATACAACAGAGTATGGATGTATTGTTTGCAAGTGATTTTTGCAATGTGTGCATGCATGTGTGTGTGTGTGTGTGTGTGTGTGTGTGTGTGTGTGTGAGAGAGAGAGAGAGAGAGAGAGAGAAACTCTGGTAATAGATGGGGGGGTCATCATGAGGAAGGAGAAAAAGAATGGGAAGAGGAGGGTTGCACACCTGGCATCTGCCACAGATGGGCATAATCATCTCCCTGCTCCCCCACATTACTCGACACACACACACATGCACACACATTGTTATTCAAGTCAACTCATACTTTTCACTGATTTAAACTGCAGTCATGCCAGAGTTAGATTGTCTGAATTGGTCCGGTTGACAAAAGCAATTATCATCCATTAAAGTCAGAAACTCGCGTCTTTGTCACCCAAAGAATACTTCTGCTTTTTATCAATGAAAAGTCTCTTTCTGTAGTGAGCAAGATGCTTTTAGTTGTTATTGCTGGGTCATATTGAAAGCACAACATGATTTAATTGGTGAAGTAATGTTTGACCAAATGCACTCAGAATACAGGGACAAAACAAGTGGCGGATTTTTGATTTGGAGGAATCAAACATAAGTACAATGCAAAGACATAAAGGGGAAATGAACAGGTTTGCTTTCAGATGCACAAACTGAGGCAAAAATCCAATGTACACTTATAATAATGGTTTTATATGGTAATGATTTAGCTTTGGTGAAAGCTTTATGCTACACACTAATACAACAAATACAAGACCAATACTAATGCATCATACTGAGAGTGATGGAGTTTTACAAGAATAAAATTTGAGATCAGGAGCCATAACATGATGCTTTATTTAAAAATGACCAAATATCCTGCTTTTTTTGTGTGTCTCTTTTCTTGTTTGGTATGATCTGCTCTCTAGAGATTAAGACATATCTGCAGCGGTAGAAATAGTCCCAGCGTACCAGCTGCAAGTAGCTGTTGGTGGCACACGCCAGAGACAGACCTCAGCCGAGTTGGATGTTTGAATACTGACAAGACCGACTAGACCGACTAGAGGAGACTCCGAGCAAGGTGTAAAGGATGGCAGACGTCTGATGGACCACGGCGGAAACACATAAAAAATATCAGCATATGATACCAACTTTGATATTTGTATTGACCAGTATTTGTGTGATGAGACTGATACTTGAAATGATCAACAGCTATATTGCTAATTTCCCAAATATCATTGTTTCTGTTATTATTAATCTACTAGTATGTGCAAGCTAAAATGATACATTTAATGCTACAATACATTAAATGCTGTTATCCATAAATATTCAAATACACTATTTTACATCAGAGCAGAAGCAAATAAAACCTATGATCATTTTCCGATTGAAAAATTAGTTATTTACTTCCATTCATGAACAGAAACATTAGTTTTAGAGGTTGAATGTTATTTTGATTCATTTCAGCACACCTCTTTTCTATGTAAAAAGTATTGATATTGCTAACAACAGCCCTATTTTTACTTGATATCAGATCAGATCCGAATTTTGCAATACCGCACACCATCAATTGGAGCCTAGTCTCACTGGCAACAATAGTTGCTTTTTTTTTTTTTTTTTTTTTTTTTTTTTTTTTTCAAACTTCTAGAATTTCTTGGAGTATTGGTTTGACTTTGGGTGACAAAACCAAAGAATATACATGCACAATACTACTACTACGACTACTACTACTAATAATAATAATAATGTACATGCACAATAATAATAATAATAATAATAATAATAATAACTATGATTATACACATTATTTGATACAGAGTTCTAAAAGAATGAAATGCATGCACTTGTTTTACAGGGAAA
Source organism: Thalassoma bifasciatum (assembly GCA_008086565.1). Classification (NCBI taxonomy): domain Eukaryota; kingdom Metazoa; phylum Chordata; class Actinopteri; order Labriformes; family Labridae; genus Thalassoma; species Thalassoma bifasciatum. The sequence continues at coordinate 3,257 of RPOG01001602.1, forward strand.
AATTGGGAATGAATGGTTACAAACACATATGTAGGCAAAAATATGGTTTAGTGATCAGCAGAATCCCCTCAACTTCAATTCATTTTATAGCTATTTGTCCAGCAGAATCAATATGTGAAGTGCTCACAAAAAGTGTGTCAAACTGGATCAATGCAGAGATGACCACACAACCTTTCCTGATTTTATGTGTTTTTAGTAAAAAGAGGTCCAGGAAACGCTAATCTTGATGCCTTGTTGGAGGTGGATGTTCATGTGTAATACACAGATGTAGTCACTGTGACATCACTCATTTTTTCTCATGCAGAGTTTTAAAGGCTGTCATCAGTTGGTGCAATACTGATAAAGCTGAACTCAACCTAGCTTTGTTCAAGTTAGAATGAGGTAGAGAGACAAGCTTCTTGTGTCTTTGTAGACAACAAGAGGTTGGCCACCTGTCAGTCAAATCAGGCATATGGGAAAAACCTATAAGTTTCATGATATTGAATTCTCCCCATGAACAGTGTAGGCTTGTAGAGAAATCAACTACAGACCAAAGCTGTTATTTTTGAAGTGACAATTAAATGGTTTCCGGTGCCTCTAAAAACAACTTAAGTGAGCTCACAAAAACTGCAGTTTACAGTACTTCCACATGGGTTTCATATCTTAAGATCTGAGGCTGCCACTTGGCAAAAACTTGATGCCTTTCAAGCAAAGATTGAGGCTCTTGGTTGCTTTAATGCTGTTTCATTTACATGCTGTGTAAAATGCTGAATTGCCAGTGCTGTCTGTTGTATAGGATTTGCTAGGTTTTGTTCAGAGTGCGTAACAAATGTAGGAAACAAGCGATATGCACAGAAAAAGTCTTAAACCACAACAGAATTATCTGGAAAAGTAAACAGTTTACAGTTTATTCAGGAAGTTTGGCAGGCATGAGGAGCAGCACATTGCATTTTGCTCCTCTTCTCTGATTCTCCTTTTCTCTCCCAATTCGTCCCCCCCTGAGAGGGAGTCTGCGATTTCCAGGCAACAAAAGCAGGACACGGCCAGCAGGCTTTGATGTTTATTTTAGCAGGCCGTCCCCCCGCAGCTCGGCCTTCTTTTGTGTCTGTCCAGGTATAACAAGCCCTCCCCTTAAAAACAAGCCGCCTGGGGCGTCCTCTGCGCTTGACCCAGGGTCAGGGGGATGTCCTGTCTTTGCTCCCTCTTGAGCTGTATGTGTCCTCTCTCCTCATCATCTCCATCACACGGTCACCCCTCACCTCCTCGTGGGCTTCACACGTACACAGTGACCTTCACCCTGTGTGCACGCAGAGGGAACATTGGGTAACATTAACACTTTTCTCAGATCCGTGTTTTAATGTGTGCACATTTGTGTGTCTGTTCTTTGTAAAGCTTTTTGTTTGAAGTTGGCGTGCAGCCAGCTGGAGACATTTTGGCAACATTTGACAATAAACTGCTTCCCGCTTTCTAATAATAATTATCAACATGGATTCCTTGTTGTCGTGTGTCTTTCATTTTGAGCACCGAAGAGGGTTTCCAGGGAGTGCAAGGAACGGGGAGTGCGGATGGGGGGGGATAGGAGGTGGAGGTGGTGTCTGCGGTGGAGGGGGTTTACGTTTCCTTTCACTAGCTGCCAATCCATCAAGGCTCAGTCTAGCACTGTGGGGGCCGACAGGCAGCACAGAAAAGAACAAGGCCCGGCAACAGAGCCCCCTCTCCACGGCCATCAGTCATCCCCAGCAGGCTCTGAACTCTGTGTGACCTTTTCCAGAGCCTCCTCACCAACTTCAAGTCCTCAGCACCTAGTTAGCCTTAAAGACGCAGATACACGCCTGCAGCTTTCACTGCCAGCCTCCGGCCACCGCCATGCTTTTCTTTTTTCACGAGAAATGTGTTCCAATGAAGAGTTTTCTTAACCTTTTTCCAGAAAGCAGAGGAGATTTAACTTGTGCCTGCGTGGGTGTTCAGGGGGGGGGGGGTTACGTATCATCCCTACAGCAGCGCAGCCTCTCCCTGACAACCGGAGTGTCAGACAGCAATAAGGAAACACACAAAAAGCTGAAATCGACAAGCTCCGCACACTCACACAGACTTGTACTGCAGAGGGGCGGTGTGAATACTATTGACATCATTAGGCCGGACACATTTTTGTCACGCTTCCAGATTCAACGCGTCTGCATTTTGCTGAATGCCGACTCGGGCTCACTATTTCTTCTCCCTCCGCCCTGCCTCATTCTCTCTGTCTCTTTGTCCTGCTTACATGTTTAATACCACAGACGCCCCAGCTCATCAGAGCTGTCCAGACAACACTTTGTACCGGTGTGGGAGGAAATAAAGACCCAAACAAAAAAAAAAGAAGAGAAAGAAGACAGAGGGAGAGGGGATGTAAAAATAAATAGCGCCCCAGAGATCCTGTCTGTCCTGTAGCCAAGGATCAGAGGATTGTGTCTGAGCTAAACATTCAAGTGTCTCTGAAGACAACTGTAATCACACGTTTCTTTTACCTCTATTTATTAAACACGTGCCCCTCTCTTTCATTAACTGAGAAATACTCATCCAACCAGACTTTGTGTGGACTTTATGTGGCAGACTGGTCAGGTGTAAGTTTTTCATACTTGTGAGACATGAATTTGTGGAAAATTTGGACTCCTTTAGCTCATGTTTAATTTCTATTATTTACTTTGTTACATATTTATCTACATACCTAATCTTTCAGTTGGTATCTTTGTGGTTGAAAGAGGCTCACACCTGCTTCCACAATCAAAGGGTCTGTGGGATTTACAACTGCTTGTACACGCAGAGGTGTAAAGAGTACTAAAATATTCTTCTCAGATACAAGCACAGTTACTTAAATAGAGGTAAAAGTGCCCGTCTGCACAGTTTCAGTGAAGAACTTTTATTTTATGTCAATTTTATGACAATCCTTTGGACTTGCATTGGGAGTGTTTTTCTGGAAAGTCTCAACCATGTTTTAACACTCAGTTGATTTACTCCATCAATCTTTGAAATCAATCAGGTCAATAAAGGCTTTGTAGTTGTGCTGCAATTCAGCTGTAATCCAGGCTCAATACTGAAATATCCATGCTACTGATACCAGATCTTAATGCTCTAAAATTGGTCTTCAGATTAAAATACCGATACTTTTGATACTTCAGTTACATAAGGGAGTGTGCATCATTAACAAGAACACAGTGGAAAGTAACTAAACTAATAAGATCTTGTCTAAAATGATATCTGGTTGGTGGGAACTACTTTCTCCTCTGCCTTGGTAAGTGCTCAGCAAGTAAAGAAAATAGAGTTGAAATGGATTCATAGCACCATGAACAGCCAAGACTCAGTTTGTGATGTTTGTGGAAAATGGTACAGAGTTGTGGAAACAGAACAGAGAATATGAGCCTGTGACGAGGCGGACAGAAGAGGAGAGCACAGTGTCAGATGTCTCTGGAGCTTTGCTTTGGTGCTGGGGCTTCAGGTATTATCCAGGTACAGAGGGGGAAAACATAGAGCTTTAAGCAGTGCTAAGCTCTGTGGCTGTAAGAGTTGTACAAATGAATAAATATGTTAATGAAATGAGTAACAGAATAAATATTTGCTTCAACAAGTAGCTGTATGAATCCAGCTGGGAATAATGATGTGTATCATATATATAGGAAAAAAAGCCTAGATTTATTCAGGTAAGGTTTCCTAAAGGATTGATCATTCAAAGTAGGTTACTTGGACAAGGTAGCATTGAATTTAACAGAAAATATGCTATTAAGTTGCCATGGGGGACTTAGAAAAATATATGTACAAGAGCAGATGAATGCAATACAATATTTTATCTTAACTACAGTTCAGGCCAAAAGTTTGAACACACCTTCTCATTCTCATTAAAGTCTTAAAATTTACTGCACTGGCTGACCTTAATTTCTTAAAGTAATGATGGCCACTTGTTTTTCTTTAGTTAGCTGATTGGTTCTTGCCATAATATGAATTTTAACAGTTGTCCAATAGGGCTGTAGGCTGTTTATTAACCTGACTTCTGCACAACAAAACCGATGGTCCCAACCCCATTGGTAAAGCAAGAAATTCCACTAATTAACCCTGATAAGGCTCAGCTGTGAAGAGAAAACCATTTCAGGTGACGACCTCTTAAAAAATGCCAAGAGTGTGCAAAGCAGTAATCAGAGTAAAGGATGGCTATTTTGAAGAGAGTAGAATATAAAACATGTTTTCAGTTATTTCACCTTTTTTTGTTAAGTACATAACTCCACATGTGTTCATTCATAGTTTTGATGCCTTCAGTGAGAATCCACGATGTAAGTAGTCATGAAAATAAAGAAAACTCATTGAATGAGAAGATGTGTCCAAACTTGTGGCCTGTACTGTATAAACATATTATTCTGTACAGTCAGTCCAAATAAGTACAATGAGTAACAGTAACTTCGGTATAGTCAATACCAGCCTGAATTTTACTCAGTATTGAGCTTGAATCTGTCCTTCTGGTGCATCTTCACTGTCTTTTTTTATGATGTACTTTTTCTGTTTGTTTGTTTTCTTTCACTGATGTTTTGGAAAATCCTTGTTTCAGTTCCCCCATCCGAAACACTTCATTTTAGCTACTCCTTCCGAGGCTTTTTGCCCCCACAAACCCCCTTCCCTCTGATTGGTTGGCCTTCCGGCAGCCTGTTGGAGGCAGACTTTGGGATTTAAGGCCCGCCCCTCCAACATACCATGAACCAGTTATGAGATCCTTTTGGAGTGACCTCATCATCAGGGCAGGTCTCGCAGAGGTCTCTTATTCTTAGAACAGACCATTTGTAATCTTTTTACAGACAGATTCAGGGATTTCTACAAAATGTGAAAATGTAGCAGTTTACAAATCTGCATGTTTCATTTCAACATCCAGTATTGTAACTTTATATGAATGAGTAAAACAGGAAAATTAGGTAACTCTGTATCTTGACTTAGTGTTGTGCAGTTGTGAAGCAGTATGATGCTTCTCGTACTTCAAAAAATGTATTCCCCATTCTTGCCATTATTCTGCATTGCTGTCATCACATGATTTTGCGTTTATATGGATCCAGTGATGGCGAAAATATTGCTGTTCTGTTTGTGATTTCAGATTGCACCAAAGCATGCTCACACTTTGACGTAAACATACAGTACTATTCTTTCTGCCCTCTCTGCTCTGTTAGTTCCCTGTGTGTGTCAACTCCCATCTGGCCTCTATAAAACCTCTGTTACTACACTTGATTCAGACACCATGGTGGGAAAATTTGGTCCCACAATGACGCCTCTGTGACACTCATTCTGAAGGCGAGAAGTTACAGGGGCATAAATATTGCTTCATGTATCGGCATGCTGAAAGCAGCCAGACTCAGAGGGAGAAAAAAACAACAGCTACCTTTCATCTTAACAGACCTGAACGCAGAAAATGATGAGTATGATTTTGTTTTTAATCAAAATAACAAAGGTTGCTTATCAGATCCAGCCACAGCTTTGGCAGAAAGCAACACAGTTTGAGAGTGAATGTGTGCATCAGAGGAAACTAGCCTGACATAAAACATCTTTTTGTGTTTATTCCAGCCTGGAGATGTTGCTCCAGCTCTAGGCTGATGGGAGAGATGAATAAGTCACTAATGTCTGCTCAAGCGACAGTAAAGAGGGATTTAGTGTTAGCCCCTGAAAGGCAGGAAGAAGCTGTGTGTCCATTAAACGCTTTATTACAGAGCCAGCAGCCCCATGCTAACTCACTTAGCCCTCTGCTCGGTAGCGTGCCTGCCTGTCACACAGCCTGCTACTCAGCTCACACCAGGCTGGAGGCAGCGGCCCCTTTACAACCTCTGGTTAGTCTGGACCCGCTGATAGCTCGTCTATTTGTCAATCAAGGACACACTCGTCTGCATCTGCAGCACAACAGAAAGAGTCAGGGCATGATGCCAGTTACAGATCAGGGTTATTGTTATGATCCTGTTTCTCTATGTTCCAAAACACATCACAACACAAATTACTTCATGAAATCGAACATTCTTCTCAAGATAAATGGACATTGAGTCTCTCCCACTGGTGAAATTGAAAAAAAAAAAAAATGATGGTGGCCTTTGAGGACAGAAGGCTCCTGAGTGCATTTAATTATGAACTCTTTTTTTTTTTTTGCAAGTTTTTATTGGGGATGCTTGATAATATTGGCCCTCCAATATTATCAGTTGCCACTGGCTTAAAAACACAATATCAGGAATAATCAGTATTGCATTTTTGAAAGCCAATATCTGTAGGCTTCAGCAATTCCGAGCCTGCATGAACACAGCATGAGACATTTACAGGCACGTGCTTGATGACGTATAACTGTTCAACACTGTTGCCCACGTCACTGATAAGAAGAGAAGTCACACACATTGTGACAATGTTGAGATGTTTGTTTTCATTCATTGAACCTGGAATGAGGAGCGAGGACTGTGTTTGTTTACTGCTCAAAACTGAAGTTATGCATTTTCCTTGCTGTGGCGTTGACTGCACTGTTTAAGGCAAATGTTTCATTCTGAAAAATAATGAATATGGCAGTATCACATTGGCATTTTTTCCTAAAGCTTAAGTTGAAGTTGTTCTTATATTTCTCAGTGTGTTTATTTGGAAAGCCATGTTCCTTTTATGTATCATGCACAATATGCTAATTCCACATTAACCCTCTGATGTATGAATTATGAAAGTCAGTGTCAGGGTTTTTCTTTAATTTTTTTTATTTGTCTTAAGACATGAAAAAAAGTTTCCATTTTTTCCCCAAATATTTGTAGCTGAGCATTGAACATAAAACGATGTGAACTTAATGTAAATATGACCTTTTTTGTTTGACTTCTTTTCTTTTCTTTTTTTTTTTTTTTTTTTTTTTTTTTTTTTTTTTTTTTTTGTTTTTTTTTTTTTTAAATTTCATGAATTATCTTTTATTAATGCTTTGTGAAATATTAAAACTCTCTTTCATCCATTTTATTTTATTGTATGAAGAATAAAAATATCCTGACACAGGCTAATATGAATTTCCAACACATGAACCATTGAATTTAGGATTAATAACTTTTAAATAGGTGTCCACTGTCGTGACCACTATGCACCACAGGGTTAAGAGATTTGTTTTGTTGTTACATAACAGTTTTGGTGTAAAAGCCTGTATATATTGGTAACATTTGATATCAGTAATGGAAATCAGGAGTTGAATAGCATCAAAATGACACAGTATTCACTTCATTGTTCAAATAGCTTTGCCAGTAATTTAACCCTTTCTTGGGTTTATTTTCCTTTCTTCTTTGTTTTTGTTTAACACTACCCATGTAATGGCGACTTCCTGATGTCATCCAAGGACAAGTTATTGGACCAGTGGTGCGGTATGAAACTTTTGGAACTGATGGATTAGCTGTAAATTGTAGAAAGCTGCAACAGAGGTAACAGGGGAACAGTATACAGCCTATATAAAGCACAATATCTCCTCTTTAAGTTACATTGTTATTTTTTTCCCTTGTCTTTTCAAAGATAGTGAAAAAAAGCCTTTAACACGATATGTTTTAAAGCTCCTTTTGTGGTCACATTCAGCACATCAGTCTTACTGAAATCCAATCATAAAACCTTAATTTACACTCTAACAGTGTCTTTGCAGAGGATCTGTTTGATGTGTCTGTCACTTTAACCCTTAGTCAGCTGTTGAGGCCACGATTCAACTCCACTTCCTTTTTAGTCGACGACATTTTGAAAAGTGACAGATCTGTGCGCTAAGGGCCTGTTAGGGCCTTGATTCATATTACACTTGAAACAGGCCAGATAGGAGACTGGTAACAGATCGTCACACCCTGACACAATGTGAAGGACTGTCTCATTATGTGTCCCCACACTCCATTTAAAACCACTAGCTCCTGTTCGGTTAGTGTGTGCATGAGTGAGTGTGTTGTCGGTGTATTTGCTCCTTTAAATTTGCATCTTGCATGTGTGCACATGTATCAGGGTGCTTGCATGAATTTGTATACCTGTGTGTGTGTATGTGTGTGTGTGTGTGTGTGTGTGTGCGTATGTGTGAGTGTGTGTTTTAGAGGAGCTCCTGCAGAAGGAAGAATGAGTTGATGCCCCATGTTTGGCTAATTAAGACAGCAGTCGACAGGGAGAGAGAGCTGAGAGATGGCAGAGAGGTGCTAATTCATAATTGACATAATGGATGAAATCTGTCTCTGAGCTTTTGAAGACACACATATACACACACACACTCACACACAGACAAACACACACACACATATACACACAGATACACGCTGGGTGATTCTAGTCTGATTAGTAGTCGCACACCTTTGTGTGAGTAATGAAAATACAGACATGTACCAGAATCCTTAATGAACAGCAAATCTGCTAAAACATAACAAACACACATATGAATTCATACTTCTACACACATACAAACACACACACACAACCTAAAAGCACAGAGAGATGTTCAGAATATGTACACACACACTGTGTCACATGCCTGCCATGCTGCTGCTGCTAGATCAGTTAAATTGAGCTGGTTGGACACTGGGCTGTTATTTACTTGAATGCTAACACTTTTGTATACATTGAGTGGCAGCAGAGATGTGTAGTGGATGTTGGGACAGGAGCCCAAACTCACAAAAGGTTTTTATCTCAAATTAAATAATTATATATTGTATGACACGGTGAAAGGGCTCTTAAACTGTTGTATTTGAAAGAAAAACCTGACTAGAAGTTGCCCATACAGTGACACTATATGGTTTATCCAGAATGAAGTTAATGTTAGAATTATAAAGCCTTTTTAGGTGTTCAATCTTGAATGAATCTTCGGTTTTTCTTATATATTTCTCAGAATTGTAGTCAATATTCTTTATGTGGTTGGGTTTTTTTCACATTCATAAATATGGAGTACACTTTTTCTGGCTCTAGTCAAAGTACATATGTTGTAATGAAGGTAAGGTGCATGTAGTCAATATATCTGGACTGATGTATCTTAATTTTATTACAGATCAGATATGAGACTTTTACTTTGATTGTTAGGACTCCCTGATTTCTAAAGCTCCAATCACATGTAAAACCCATTTAACCCATATAGACCTGATGCAGCATCCATCCATCCATCCATCGTTTACCGCTTTAACCTGGTTTATGCTTGACATGTCCTCCAGGTCAGCACGACTCCATGCAGATGAATTACATCACTTTAGTAGCCAACAGGCATTTATATCATGTGATTCATACATTCTGACAGAAATCATCATAATAACCATTTGATGAACGATTCCTTTTGGTCACAATTGGCAGATGATGAGACGAATGGGGAGAAACTACTTTTTAAAATGGTGTAAACCAATGCAGACTTCTTCTAATATACGCTAGTGCTCTGGTAGACAGGTGTTTACGATACACTGCCCCCTTCAGTTTTGGAGCGGACGCCAACCAGCGTTGTGTAGAGTTAAAAAAAAAGCATACAAGCTCACACATATCCTTCTGAGGTTCCCATGGGTCTTGTTTCCCCGCGTCACGTTCGTGCCAAAAGCATAATCCAGCCTTTATCCAGTTTGAAGTCGCAGGCGGCTGGAGCCTATACCAGCTGTCATAGGGTGCGGGGGGGGGGGTACACCCCAAACAATCACAGTGCTGGCACAAAGAGACCAACAACTATTCATGCACTCACTCATACCTACAGCAATAACCCATTGACCTGATGAGCATGGTTTTAGACTATGTAAAATATGATATATGAAAAACACCTGTTCATCGCATATCAGTTCTTACATATTTCCCTCTATGAAAGTCCTTTGTACAAATACTGAGAGGAGTTTCTGTTACATGGGCTAACAACACTGAGAAGGGTTTTTTAAAAGGGAACAATGCATCAACAGTTTCAGTGTATTATAAAAGAGCATTTAAATTGTTACCCATGTGACTTTTTATCAGCCATGTTTGGCTATGTCCCCAAAGAACAAATAAAAAAACCTCCTCTGTTGCATCAGGTTTTAAACTGATGCTGAAATGACATGTGTAACCACAGCCAATGGCTATCCTCCATCTTTTTTATCTGTATTTTTCCTGCCGTATGGATGGATCCTGTCCTTCAGAGCATATTGTGTGATTGTAAGCCATCACATACTGTCATTGCGGGCTGACGTGTTATACAGTGAATACAGAATCGGCTTGTCTGCAGTGTGCTGAGGCTGTCTTTGACAGTGTAGCGCTGTCTGTGTCACACTCTAACAGACAGCCAAATAACCCCTTGGCAGTGNACATTTTGAAAAGTGACAGATCTGTGCGCTAAGGGCCTGTTAGGGCCTTGATTCATATTACACTTGAAACAGGCCAGATAGGAGACTGGTAACAGATCGTCACACCCTGACACAATGTGAAGGACTGTCTCATTATGTGTCCCCACACTCCATTTAAAACCACTAGCTCCTGTTCGGTTAGTGTGTGCATGAGTGAGTGTGTTGTCGGTGTATTTGCTCCTTTAAATTTGCATCTTGCATGTGTGCACATGTATCAGGGTGCTTGCATGAATTTGTATACCTGTGTGTGTGTGTGTGTGTGTGCGTATGTGTGAGTGTGTGTTTTAGAGGAGCTCCTGCAGAAGGAAGAATGAGTTGATGCCCCATGTTTGGCTAATTAAGACAGCAGTCGACAGGGAGAGAGAGCTGAGAGATGGCAGAGAGGTGCTAATTCATAATTGACATAATGGATGAAATCTGTCTCTGAGCTTTTGAAGACACACATATACACACACACACTCACACACAGACAAACACACACACATATACACACAGATACACGCTGGGTGATTCTAGTCTGATTAGTAGTCGCACACCTTTGTGTGAGTAATGAAAATACAGACATGTACCAGAATCCTTAATGAACAGCAAATCTGCTAAAACATAACAAACACACATATGAATTCATACTTCTACACACATATAAACACACACACAACCTAAAAGCACAGAGAGATGTTCAGGATATGTACACACACACACACACACATTGTGTCACATGCCTGCCATGCTGCTGCTGCTGGATCAGTTAAATTGAGCTGGTTGGACACTGGGGTGTTATTTACTTGAATGCTAACACTTTTGTATACGTTGAGTGGCAGCAGAGATGTGTAGTGGATGTTAGGACAGGAGCCCAAACTCACAAAATGTTTTTATCTCAAATTAAATAATAATATATTGTATGACACGGTGAAAGGGCTCTTAAACTGTTGTATTTGAAACAAAAACCTGACCAGAAGTTGCCCATACAGTGACTCTAAACAGTTTATCCAGAATGAAGTTAATGTTAGAATTATAAAGCCTTTTTAGGTGTTCAATCTTGAATGAATCTTCGGTTTTTCTTATATATTTCTCAGAATTGTTGTCAATATTCTTTATGTAGTTGGGTTTTTTTTCACATTCATAAATATGGAGCACACTTTTTCTGGCTTTAGTCAAAGTACATATGTTGTAATGAAGGTAAGGTGCATGTAGTCACTATATCTGGACTGATGTATCTTAATTCTATTACATATCAGATATGAGACTTAGGCCCAATTCCAATTCCTTTCTTAACCCTCAATCTTAACCCTCAAGCTCAACCCTCAATCTTGGTCGCCCTCAAAACCAAGTGTTAAGGGCTATCTTGTGACTTAGAAATGGGACACCCCTTAAATGCAAGTGAAATCGTTGTGGACTGTCTGTCAGTTATTCCTTCGGTTAGCGTGATCAAAAAAATATCTGTATAAATAACACAACCACGGACATATTCAGCACAGTGTCGTATGGTATCAAATAACTTTCCATTTGTGGTCGATATTGATAGCAATGTATTGAGACGTCGATGTCCTCTACTGTAATCGGGCCAGTAGAATATGGTAATAGCCGACAAGCATGTTATATAGGCTGTTATCTTGATAAAACAATTACATTACCACGGAGAAAAATGACCATTTTGTAACGTTTACTAACTTTAACGAAAGCAACATGGCTTGTCCGCACCGGACGCTATTGACAACAGATCGTAAAAAAAAAAAAGTTCTGCAACAACGAGGTAAATAATCCATAAAATGGGTCTAAACTAAGATAATACAATGGTTTTCCTAATATTTATATCTACATTAACAAAGAAAATACTATATTTGTAGCTCGCCTTCTCTGCCGCTTTGGACGCCATGTTTATTTACCGACAATACGCAATGCATTCTGGATGTCCCTTAATCCCAAGGGTGGTGTCGGAAAATCTCAATATTGAGGGAGATACAGCTCTCAGTCTTGCCCCTCAACCTCAACTTTCTGAGAATCGGGACAGCACTTACACTTCGCGGGAGCGCGCATTTTGAGATTGAGGGTTAAGATTGAGGGTTAAGACAGGAATTGGAATTCACCCCAACTTTGATTGCTAGGACTTCCTGATTTCTAAAGCCCCAGTCACATGTAAAACCTATTTAACCCATATAGACCTTATGCAGCATCCATCCATCCATCCATCGTTTACCGCTTTAACCTGGTTTATGCTTGACATGTCCTCCAGGTCAGCACGACTCCATGCAGATGAACTACATCACTTTAGTAGCCAACAGGCATTTATATCATGTGATTCATACATTCTGACAGATATCATCATTATAACCATGTGATGAACGATTCCTTTTGGTCACAATTGGCAGATGATGAGACGAATGGGGAGAAACTACTTTTTAAAATGGTGTAAACCAATGCAGACTTCTTCTAATATACGTTAGCGCTCTGGTAGACAGGTGTTTACGATACACTGCCCCCCTCAGTTTTGGAGCGGACGCCAACCAACGTTGTGCAGAGTTAAAAAAAAGCTTACAAGCTCACACATATCCTTCTGTGGTTCCCGTGGGTCTTGTTTCCCCGCGTCACGTTCGTGCAAAAAGCATAATCCAGCCTTTATCCAGTTTGAAGTAGCAGGCGGCTGGAGCCTATACCAGCTGTCATAGGGTGCAGGGGGGGGGGGGTACCCCAAACAATCACAGTGCTGGCACAAAGAGCCCAACAACTATTCATGCACTCACTCATACCTACAGCAATAACCCATTGACCTGATGAGCATGGTTTTAGACTATGTAAAATATGATATATGAAAAACACCTGTTCATTACATATCAGTTCTTACATATCATTTCCCCCTATGAAAGTCCTTTGTACAAATACTGAGAGGAGTTTCTGTTACATGGGCTAAGAACACTGAGAAGGGTTTTTTAAAAGGGAACAATGCATCAACAGTTTCAGTGTATTTTAAAAGAGCATTTAAATTGTTACCCATGTGACTTTTTATCAGCCATGTTTGGTTATGTCCCCAAAGAACAAATAAAAAACCTCCTCTGTTGCATCAGGTTTTAAACTGATGCTGAAATGACATGTGTAACCACAGCCAATGGCTATCCTCCATCTTTTTTATCTGTATTTTTCCTGCCGTATGGATGGATCCTGTCCTTCAGAGCATATTGTGTGATTGTAAGCCATCACATACTGTCATTGCGGGCTGACGTGTTATACAGTGAATACAGAATCGGCTTGTCTGCAGTGTGCTGAGGCTGTCTTTGACAGTGTAGCGCTGTCTGTGTCACACTCTAACAGACAGCCAAATAACCCCTTGGCAGTGTAAACAAAGAGAGATTACACCCTGGTGAGTGGAGGGAGTCTGCCTGTGTGCTCCCAGCATTGAGGGGAGAAACTGACGATGGGTGGTTACAGCAGGAAGAAACAGACAGTGAGAGGAAGACAGGGAGGGGTTGAGGAGGTAAATAGACAAACACTCACTGAGATGCCTTATAAAGAGTATAATGGTTAAAAACATCCACTATTAACACCTTTCTGGTGGGTAATGTTAACAATAGATGGGGACGAAAACATGAACAAAGGGTTATTTCACAATGAAACACCTACAAAAATGAAGACAAACAAAAATGAGTAACCAGTCCCTCCCCTAAAGGTGAAACTTGTTTACAATAACATGTGTTGTGGGTATGTTGTGCTTATATAACACTAGCTTAAGCTTCATGTGCTCTGTTTGTAGCCAGTGTTCGCTTGCATTATTAATAATTAAACAAAGAGAGTTGCTCTGTCAGAAACAAGACCTCCTCCATTTATCATTATCAGAATAACTCATCAAAATATTATATAAAGTTATTAATTTAAAAATATATATATTTTCAATTGAATGTCATCATTTGTTGGTGTAATAATGATGGCTGCTTCTGGAAAAAAGGGAAAAAATATGTACTTATATATACATACTTACACACACACACCCTAACACGTGGGGTCCTATCCTGGAGGGAGTTCATTTTACATAACCATCACTATTTCTCTGCTGCCAAGACTTCACAAGTTTTGCACAAAATATCAATTAAAAGTGACTTTACTAAATGAAAAAAACAATTTTCTAAGGAAACCAAAACAAAACTGTGACCCTTTTTTATGCATTTCTTGGAGGAAGTAGTGCTCCTATGTTTGGTATATTTTTGATAATATTGTGAAACAACTTCACCTCTTGCAAATGACCTTTCCACAAGGCTCCAAAAAGTGTGTTCTTTAGTGTGTATCAACATGTGTCTTCCTCTTCTTGTGATCCTCCATATGTTCATACTGAGAGTGTATTTATCTATGTACACATGTATTTGTTAAAAAAAAGTCAATAAAAGAAAAGGAAAAAAAGAAAGGAATGAAGAACATGTGAGGCAGGTCAGTCAATGATGTTAAATTGGATTTGTTTCTGTATGATTGGTACCATGTTTAGATGCTCTAGTCTTGCTCTGCTCTGAACTGTACTTTATTCAAGTATCTTGTGAGCTTGTGAGGGCTTGGCACCTATTCATTGCATGGCATGATGAAATTATGAAGGAATAAATTAATAAAAAAAGAAAAAAGTAATTTCAGATATGATGAAATTAATGTTCAATATGGTACTTGAAACTGACAAATTTCAAAAATGCTGGAGAGATGGATGGAGATGATTAACCCATATGTAATAGACTTTATGTAAATATGTTTTGTTTTTTATCGCATCCTCCCTAGTTCTCTACCACATACTCTTTTTTTGTTGTTTTTGCTTTTTTGTTTTGTTTTGTTTGTTCCATTGTAGGTATTTATTTTGTGGTGCTAAGGGGGGAAAATATTTTGAAAAATCTGCTTCTAGATATTGATATTCAATGAAAATAAATAGTAAAATTAAAGAAAAAAAAAGTCCCTCTGATCCCATCAGTAATGTCTCCTTATATGGATTCTTTGTTATTGAAAGGTGAATAACAATTTGCAAGGTTCTTAGTTAACTAAGCATGTCTATTAAAGGTAACAGGACTTATGTTGATCATTTATGTTTACTTTAGTTCTCATTTAGCTCTGTCTCCTCAGAGCTTTATGGTTGGAAAACAATAAATATCACCACTTTGAACATTGACACTTTTATCACGAGTGCGTATGGTTTAAGTGAGTTTGCAGCAATCAGGAGTTCAGAGACTCTGGGTTGCAGGACAGAAATTGCTGTTGAGATATCTCTTTGTTGCGTAGCCTACTGGTTTGGGGGGATTTTTGTTTCTGCCTCAGCATCACTGGGCAAAGGATTGATTTGATGAGACGTGTGTGGGTTGGCTGTCTCTTGTTTTGCTTTAGCTCTTCAGTTTGAATTATGGTTGTAATTGGGTTATGACCAATCAGAATCAATCACATTGCTGTGTGATGGAAAGCAAGGTACTAAACATATCTATGTTTGGTAACAGCGTTCTGTTGTAGATGAAAGATATGATTAATGTAGGGGAAAAAAGTCTCAGAAATTGCAGAAGTTGGTTACTTTCCTTGGTGTTGGTGCATGGCACATAAACTGAGCCTCATAAGGTTGAGAGTTTGCATAGTCTACTGAGTTCAGACTTACTGTCACTTTGGCTTTTTTAAGTCATTTCAACATGTTATTGCACACGGTGACAGTTGGCTCGATATATGTGGCTTTAACCAGCCAATGTAATAAAAAATAATGTTTCAACACAGAAAACAGAACATATGCGTTGAGACGATAATGCAGTTGGGCAGCTCAACATGTTTCAATGAAGTGTGTCACTGAGGCGCTTCCCTCATTAGTCCTGGTTATTTTCCACCATTAACATTACCTGCCACTGAAAGACCAGGAGGAGGCTGAGTGTGTGCATTATCTCTGTGCTGGTGTGTGGATGTTTGTGCTCTAACCTTGCTGTTTTTCTGGGCCAGCTGGAGAACATCAGTGTGTGTGTGTGTGTGTGTGTGTGTGTGTGTGTGTGTGTGTGTGTGTTTGTGTGTGTGTGTGTGTGTGTTGGGGGAGCATGATTGAGAAAGTGTCATCCCGCCCAGCCTGCAGCTCTGAGTGTATTATCCCAGACATTTGTTATGGCTATCTGAAAAGAAACACAACATTCTTTCAATTTCGCTCTCGCTCTCTCTCTCTTTTTCTTGGATTTAATCGTTTACGCATTATTATCAAGAGCATGCTGTTTTAACATACCTGTCCTCATCTGTCTGGTGCTTCTTCATTGTTGCTGACCATCAGGACATTTTTCAGCTGCTGTAGTGTTGGTTCTGGTAACTGTACTGTTAAAGATAGGAAATGCTCAACTCTTTGGTGCTTAGAAGTTCATTTTAGTTCTTGGACTGACTGTCATTGCTTGATTTTTATTAGAAATGAGCAAAATATCTAAGTAATGTTGAACTAGCCCACTTGGACCCATGCAGCTCAGTATGCTCTAAACTCAACTCACAACTGTTTGGTCTTCAACTTCCCCTAAAAACAACTCCAAAGACATCCAGGCTCATCTTGTATTGCTGCTGGACTGACCAAGAGTGAGGGGTCAGAAATCTGTTTCCATTCATCTTTCCTCTAACTCTTCTCTGCTCTACAAATGTACTAAAAATGTGCTTTGTGGTTATACAATAATTATCAAGATATTTTTAATTAACTTTCTTCTTCAATACGTATTTAAAAGAGCATTTCTCATTTCATCTGTGAAGTCACCCCTCCCTCTAATCCATATATGGTTCCTCCCACCTGACACACCTCCTCATAAGCCAATGACAGACAACAGCACTGTTTGACAGTTCCTGTATTTGGAGGTAGAAACAGTGTGGTACAGGTGTCGTAACATGATCCGTTCCGGCAACCCGAATCGGTTCTGCGCATGTACAGAGCGCATCCACATCCGCTCGTCAGCTTAACAACCCATTTTACGTCAGCAACACATCAGCAAATTAACCCTAATTTACCCTTTTAACCCTAACCCAAAGAAATTAATTTTAAAGACTGTATTGGCTGCATCAACATGCGCGTGACGTCACTATATTCGCAAGCAGCGGAAGCGACGTAATCAACGCACAGGCGCAGAACGGATCTAGTTGGATCAGGTAGTGACAACAGGTGACCAACAAAAAAACCCCTGCAAGTCAGTGGTTCAGTATATTTCTTTTGCTTCATGAAATTTCCTCTGTAATCCCTCTATGTGCTTCATTATTTGAGTTTTTCAAACTGCTCTCACACACTGTGCTAGCATGCCAAGCTAACTTAAACACAGGCCTATTAACCAGTTTGATGTTCAAAGGAGAACCACAGCATGGATGTATTCACTCTACAGGAAATGGGGTTGATCCTTGAAAATTCTAGTATCGTGACAACTTTCAGAGGTTTGGCTCTGCTCCCACAGGCCTTGGACTCAACATCTCCAGCTGCTGTGGCTTTTACAGTTTTACCTTTTTTTTTCTTCTCTGTGTTACTCTGTGTCTGTATTTTTCTGTTTGTCTGTCTCTCTCTGTGGTCTGAGTCTGGTTCTATCAGAGGTTTCTGCCTGTTAAAGGGAAGTTGTTCCCCTCCATTGTAACCTGCTAAATAATGTTAAGTGCTGTACTCATGGTGAGTTATATGATGTAAGACTTCTTATCTTCTCTTGTTATGTTATGTCTCTGTTAATAAAATATTTTTTTATCAAAACAACTTGTTAATGTTTTGGAAAGTGCCTTGAGATAACCTTTGTTAACCTTGATTGATTGATTCATTGACTGAACATTGTAGATGTAACGTGGTGGGATTTTCAAAGTTGATGAACAACAGTACTTTAAACTTTTTCTTAACTTCTGTCATATTCACACTCTTGCTGCTTAGGTTTCTCTCTCTTGTGCTGCAGGACAAGCTATGTGTTTTATCCACACTACAAACTGTATATTTTGCATGGACTTGGTCTGGACATCATCCATTTGTGTCTGAATTTCCCAATGGTACCCTCCCAAGGGATGACTAAAGTTCCTATCTGATACAGAGGTCTGAAGCATAGCATCCACAGGTGCCATATTGAAAAAGCCTGAGTAAATGTAGTCTTATTGGAAATTAATACTGTTTTTCAACCTGACAGCTTTCATGTTTAGATTTAGTCGTAAATATAATCTTTTAGCTTGGTGTGTCAGTTTTGGTTTTTTTTTCCCCTGGTGGTTGGCTTCTGTAGCCAGCCCCAAGTGGACATTTAATGCACTGCAATTTCTAATACTCCCACATCAACTTCATGTGAAAATAATAATAATAACTATCTAGATTTACTAAAACAGAGGGCAGGGTATACAGCTTGGTTTACTGTTGTTACTGTTGGCATTAATCACGTTTACATATTCCATTGTTTTTGCTGAGAGTTGTCAAGAAACAGCTCAGGAAACATTTGCAAATCAACCTTCAGACCTTGTGAGTGCTCTGAAAGATAAACACAAAGCTAATGGTTAACAGACAGTTTACTTCCAAACCCTCTTACAGTACGCTGGCTGTTTTCTCACATTCAAGTCCCCTCCTACCGTTCTGTTCCTATCACAGGCTATCTGTGTCTCCTACATCTCCCTCAGTCAGAGGCTATCTCTGTCAAGCCCCCCTCTCACCCCATCTACCACAGCTAATAGGCCTGTCAGAGCTGTGACATCGCTGGATCTGACCACGTGACAGCGCTGGACGTCAGAGCTGTTGCCCATTAGCGAGCGTGACTTGTCTGTAATGTCAGCACCGTGACACGCCTGATTCACTCGCTTACACACTGACCATGATATCATATTAGCCCAGAGGTCAGGAAGGAGGGATCTTGATGAATACCAATAGGATAAGGAAGCTTGAATGGCACATGGTTTTGTGTGAAATGCTGAGTTTTGAAACCACTGGTGAAGATTTTACCCCTCTGTATGAAAGAAAGAGACAGTGAGGTCAGGAAATGAGAGGAGAGTCAGCAACAGGATGATTAATTAGTTAACAATTTATATTAATGTTCATTGAAAGACCTCCACTTAGAACGCAATTAATTCTAATTAAAGAGTGACTACAGTTATGTCAGCATGTAAAAAAAACCTAACAATATAATCAGGCTAATTAAAGGGGGGTGGTCTGAAACCCTGCAGTTATCAGGAACCGATGATGCCTGAAAATCAAGTGAAGTTGATCCATGTGTTTGTGCACATAAACATGAAACAGCTTGTTTTACAAACAAGTCACAACATCATCTCAATTCATTACAAGTGCAGGTGATTACACAGTGAAGAAGAAGAAAAACACAGAGGATCAGGAAGTGGAAATAAGCTTCGTATTCAGTGAGATGACAGTGAGGAAAAACTTAACAGTGTTGAAGGTTCACATCAGTTCAAGACATTTTTTACATCCTTTCATTTCCTCATTTCTCAATCCCTGCCCCCTCCCCTTTTTTTCAAGTTAGAAATCCCCCAAAGACAGCAGGAGATTGACGTTTGTTCAGCAGAGTTCACAGTGGAGGAGCTGGTGTGATGCACCGAGCCCGCCCAAAACTGTCAAGGCCCACAAACAGCTCGTCTCCTCGCCGATGCGGGCTGAGATATCACTGCGTGTGTCAGTGCAAATGGACCACATCCTCTGTGTATGTGCGTGTGCGTGCGCGGAGATAAATGTGCATTTGAAAGTTTGTGTATGTGTGTGCTCGTGTATGTGTGTGTGTGTGATAAGGCCACTCACCTCCACATGACCTGATCTCTCTTTCTCCTGTCTTTCTCTCTTATCCTACAACCCTAGTTTTGTAATTCAATATCCCCTCTTCCTTTTCACTACACATTCCTGTTCCTCACACACACACATACACTCATCTGCAAGCAAATGTTAACACTTCCAAACCTCTAAGATAAGACTCAATGTGCCAATCATCATTTTCTACTTTTACTCGCCGTGACAACTCTCTGCACGTCAAACGCCACAATAGTTGCGTTGCTGTCGCCTTATGTCTGATGGTGTTCTGTGTCACACACCAGTTTTAGCCCGTCACACTCCATCTGTCTGTCAGCCTGTCACTCCTCCGTGGCCTCGCTGTCAATCACGCCTGTCACTCAGCTTGTCCCCGAGCTGAGTTTTGCTCTCCCTGTCCGTCAAGTGCCAATTTAATTTGTTCATCAGTTTGCGAGTCCTTTCGCCGGTTTCCTCTCGGTATCATGGGACCAACTTGAAAACAACCATACGCCGACACTTACATAACAGCACGCTCGGCTCCTGACTGACATCCCATGATCCTTTTCAGCAGTGACACATCGCAGGCTACCTTGATCTCAATACTGGTTTGGGAAATAATGGAAGTGAGCGGGAGGGAAACTCAACTTCATTTTCTCTACTGCTCCCTCTCTCTCTCTCTCTTCCATTCTCTCCCTCTCTCCTTCTCACCCTCTTTTTTAATCTAACTTTGCGTGTCAAAACGTCAATTTTACACCAAGGGGATGTGACAAGCTGCAGGGCCCGGGGGGATGGCTCCAAATAGAGGGCCCTGGTGCAAATTGATTTTGATTTTCCTCCAAATCAGTCAAAGTGTTTGGCTTTAATGCGAGCTGATCAGAGAGCCACTTGGAGCACGACAGGACGAGGAGAGCGGGACAGTAACTGGAGAGATTAGCCCTGTCACTCTGGAGATCAGTGCCCGTCATTGTTGCTCACACACGACACAGACACGAAACCTTTCTGATTTGGTGCACACCCAGCAGCACAGACGAGCGGGTTTTAAGTCGCGCTTATGGTTGGAGCTCTTTTTTTTTTAACAATCTCACACGGACACACAGATATTGGCATTTTAAGTTTGCACAACCACACTGCAACCCTCTTCACACACCTTCTCCTCTTATCTTTGTATCTGTCAGCTGTGTAGTGCGAACAACAAGGTACAGCACACTTTCAAAAACCCTGCTGGATCTTTTACATAACACCACAGCAAACTGCCGAGCAGTCCTGTACACAAACACGCACCCTCAAACACACAACTTTCTTTTCCTGTAGCCTGTGTTCAAGGATCGAGGAAGAATAAGTGAGTCAAGTAGAGCTCAGCTGAAACTGTCATGAATATACAGGAAAAATGTATCTTGTGAGGAAAGGAGTTTATTGCGCATGTCAACATGGACATATTAATGTTTTAGGATTTGTTTTCTGTCCTTCTGGTACCTTTGTGGTAGCTTAACATTATTTTATAAAACCCTTATCCCGGCTTTTGTCTATGCTTTTGTCAGCTTTGGGCAGACCTTGGTGTTTGAGGTCCACCCCTCTAACATACCATAAAGCAGAAAGTTGATCCCAATGCAGTCATTCCAACATTCTCAAGGAAATCTTGTAAAGTCTTTAGTGCAGACTGAGTTGAGCAGAATGACATTTCTACAACATATGGAAAATCTGAAAACATTTTAGCATCATTATACTTTATATCTAGTTTCAAATATGGGGAAGCATGATATCACTTTTTTTAAATGAAGTAGAAAGGTCAGGTCTACCAAGTTTTCTGCAGCATTTAGCAGCACAGACTTGGTTGAAATTTAACAAAATATTAACAATGATGCCTATAAAAGTGCATTTTTACCTTGAATTCAATCGTCTTGGACAAACCAGGAAATGCACACAGTTTCTTATTTAAGGTGCGGCCCTGACAATGTAATGGCTGTTAAATGATGAATATGATGAGGCAAGGAGTTGAACTATTAAGAGCAGGACTGAGTCGATGGATGTGGTTATATTATAGCCGTCAGTAAAGAGAAACCCGAGCTTCACCGCTGCATTTCTGAAGGTTTATCAAAAGTTGGGCTTAATAAGCATTTCCACCATGGTGCCACTATCAGCAGACTATACTTTTGTCTGATGTAGTAAGACTGTTACTGCCATGTAGCATAGCTAATGCAATCATCCCGGTTAAAGATGGAGTAATGTTATGATGCTGCTCAGGCAGTTTGTAGTGGTTACAAATTACAAAGGAGAAATGGAGGAACAGAACAGTCTGTGTGCTTGTGAGGCTACTATTGGTTGTGACGGGGTTCTTTCCAGCCCAAGCAACAAACAAGGGCAAAAAAAAAAAAAAAAAAAGGTAGTTGGGCAACGTTGTCAGAATAAGAAAGGTGACTTTTATTTACAGTGAGGGTAATATTTACAAGTGCAAATAAACAAAATAATCAAAGAAAAATCACCCATGATAGGGGAAAAAACAACCAACAAAGCTACAGTTTCTGTCAAGAGAGCCGCTCCTGTTACCTGCTTTGTAACCAGCACCATGACTTTAAAAAACTCAACTGAGCTGCCTGGCGAAGGCAGCCCCTTTAAATGCTCCAAGCCCCTCTCTCCAGGCTCACAGGAAAAAAAAACACAAAAAAATCTTCCCTTTCGGGGCAACCATACCCCTCTTTAAATTCTCACAGGCAGACAGTAATACTTTCAATTTAAAAAGAATATTTTCAACTCATAAACACAGTAAGCAACTAAATAATCATCAAAACGAGAAAACAATCAATCAACCTACCCATGTGACCCCAAAAATCCTGCGCTAAGAACAACAAATGCGCCGCAGGCATCCGACTTTTGCCTCAGAACCCCACACCGGTAAGTACTCCTGTTGCGTGTGTGTGTGTGTGTGTGTTCTGATAAACTGTGGAGGGTACCTGAAAATATTTCACAACTGCAGAGAGATGATGTTACATTGAAACCATTGTTTGCCAAAGTGTCAGAAAACAATACAAACAGTGTGGGAAAGGCTCATTTTGTTGTTGATCATGATGTTTTGCACATTGTCGAGCACAGCATATTAGGCTTGAACTGCTTGATAACACAAACCTCACTGTACTGCACATATATATTGTACTGTAATTTTATGCCCAAACATACACAAAGACACCAATATTGCAAATTTGTGGGGATAAATGTAAGAGTGTGGTACCAGTTGGCCTTTGACACTGTGGCACATCTCACTGTAAAAGGTCTTTTGAGTTAATCCTGCAAAAGAAAATGATGAACATCTTATAATGTTAAAACAAAGCACATTTACACCTCCCTAAAAAAAAACTTATTCAGATCCCAGTGAATGGAGGTGGTCCCAGGTCTTAGCCAGTGTCAATCCAAGAGTATTGACCGCTCTGACCAGGACCAGTGCAGAGCTCCCAGTGATGAAGTGCTTTTGCAGGGTCAGAGTAATAGTTTTTACCACAGTACTGAGTGCTTCCTGATGAATAATACAATGCTTTTTCACAGCCTCTCCTCCACACTCCTAAACTTTATGCACACCGGGGATCAATTGCAACAGTGGGCTCTTTCACAAATCTCTTTAACTGTGTCACAGGGTCTCTGACATTCTTAAAAACTGTTGTGATGCAACCTACACGCCGTGGGATGACCGTTTCTTAACAGATAGTCTTAACATAGAACTATATTGGCAAAGGAAGAAAAATTGAGCACATAAAAGTTTATCCAGGACTTTATCCCTTTGACTTTACATTGATGAAGTAAGAGTGTCATGAAAATAAACTTCTCAAGTCAGGGCTCACAAGTCTACTTCAGTCTCTCTCAAGACATCTTTCCATGATGTTCTATCTGTGATAAATGGCAAAACTGTACTTGCTGTTTTATGCAAATCTGTTACATTTTATCACAATTTTATGCATATGAAAAAAAGTGGTTATGTTATACAGTTTGAGGGGGTTGTTTAAGTGCCTTCAGTTGGTGTTCTTCTTCAACAACCACAGTTATCAAATCGTTTGTAGCTTTGACAGAAAGTGCTGCATACACAACAAAAATTCAAACGTTACCATGTGTGCTTGTCTTGTTTCTAGGTAAAGTATCAAATTTTGGAAATGTTAATTTTGACCTGCTGAAATGGCAGCTAATTTTATCCATTTGCTTTTCAACCAGAAGTGAAACTACTTTTTTCAGTAACTAAATATCTCCTGTTGCACATTTTCTTCCCGTAGAGATGATGCAAATCAGGTCAGTGACATATAGAGAAAAATGAAAGTAGAGGGCCGTAAGACAACAAAGGCTGTTCAGCGAATATGACATCATGAAAGGTGACAAACAGGCCAGCATTAACGCATGGTTCTGCAGTTAGCCTGTTAGCATGGAGGATATTCAGTCTGTTCTGGCTTTCACTGTGATTTGTTGCCCTGCAGATGAAAGCATGACCAAAACTGTTTCATAACACTCAAAATCCTCAACTCAAAGCATGACGACAGCAGATATCAATCGAACAGCTACATATTAATGTTAAATGCTTACGAGAATAGGATTTTTTGACATTTATATGAAATAGTCAACAAGGCCTCAGGTGGGCCTCCTGAGAACTTCTTCGGTGCTACAACAGCTGTTGTAAATAAAAAAACCACTGACACGTTCAGCTGAAGGTTACCAGTTTACAGGGTCACCATTTAAACTGTAACACCAGAAGCTGATATAGTCAAAGGCCTTGTACACACTTAGCCTGGTATTTTCAAAAACAAATATCCCCCCTCATTCATTTTTGAAAATACTTCCGTCCACACCTGATTGTTAACAAAAATGAAATTGTCGCCGGTAACCAGGCAAATCCATCAAAAAGTGCAGCTTTAAGCATGCCACACCATTAGGTGGCAGTATTTTTAACATGTGAAACCTGTGCCAGCCAATCAGTCCTGTATATTCTGCCAGATTTAAACATGGTTCCGGGATCTTACGTTTTGATCAACAGAGAGGTTTGCTCCTCAGTGCTAGTAGAAAGATGCACCTGTAGAAATAAGCAAGCAATACATGTTTGCATGAATGTTAAAATTAACACGCTTGAAACATTAATGCCCCGCATACTGTCCCATATACTGTATGTTACCATCATGGCCCTAGAAACCCCCATGAAATGAAACCAGAGTTTTCCAAAATCTACACTTTGGGTGGAGATTTCAAAAAAGATTGTTCTTGGTGATGTAAAACTGTGGTTTTGTGTGGATGACAGGCCTAAATAAATAAGAATGTATGCGGTTTCACATACGGCTACATTTGCCCAAGTTATACTATCAGGCTCAAAGCAGACCATTATTAAAGAGTTACCAAGTTAACCACAGCTGTGTGTATAACAGGGGATATTAAACCATGATTGATGCTTCACCAATCAGAAATATTCAGTTTGCAAACCCCACCCCCCTTAGTTCCTGCACTTTTGAAAAGTTCTACCTTCAAATGCAGAATGTACCTCAAAAGGCCTCCTGGGAAAGTTCCTTTGATGTATCTGAACCTGTCAGGCTAATGTGGCTTTAAGTGAGTGACATCACAGAAATCTGCTTGATGAGTTGAGTTTTTGCAGTGTAATAATCCTTCCAGGTGAGTATAATGTGTTGTCATACTTGTTGTAACATGATATGAAACTGACTCCAGAGAGGAGTTACATTTTGTCCATTTGTTTGTTACGTAAAGAGCTTCCTACTGAATGCTTTTACTTTGTAGAAAGCTCATGACTGGTCACGACTGGCACACCATCACCCTGTAGCTGAGGGAGTGTAGCATTGGGCTCCGGGACGGACGGAAGATGCCCCTGGCCTCACCACTCGGTACATCACTGTGCGCCGGTGTCTGCTCATTTGCAAGAGTTTGATGGCCTTGAACTCTCTGAGTGGATTGGAAGTGACAGCATCAAAGCCTGAGCTGAGCCAGTCAAACTTCACAGCCCCTCCTGTCAGCTAGAAGATCCCACAGGGCGGGAGGAAGGAAGGGAGGGAGAGGGGGTGAGTGAGACAAAGGAGCAGTTTTCAGGGAAGCATCTCAGCTCAGTTCATCATTGTGGTGCATCAAACAACTCCTTCCCATTACCACAGACCATGCCAGCTTAGTGGTCTTCAAACACTAAGAGGTTAAAAGCTTCCTGCATGATAGTAACACTGCTCTTTGAATATATGCATAAATACCCATGCATATATGGAGTCACATATTTCTTACTCCTTACCTGATCTCACTTCCATGCCAGTTTAAGTCAGGTTATGTTTTTTATAGACTTTAAAAGGCCAGAGAGAGGATCACAGGCCTGTTTCCCATGGGGTCAGCACTTTCCTGCAGCATCAGGAATGGGCTTTGAGGTGCCTTGTAATGTACAAGGAGACGGGACCTAATAGATTGATACACAGGTTTTGACATGCTATTTGAGCGTGCAGGCCCGCTGTAATTGGCCACGTCATCATGCATTAAATTAACGATATATAGAGGAGTGCCCTGAGACGAGTGTCTTGGCCCGATCCGTCAGACATCTGAGCAAAGTGCATGTGACAAGCCTCTCTGAGAGGAGCAAGAGAGAGGAGGAGGGAGGTGCTGATTTAAAGTACTACTCTGATGGACATCTGAGCTTAAACTCTGTCCCCGTCTCTGCTCAATGGCTCACAGTCCAGCCACCGGGGACTCATTCACACCTGGCAAACAGGAACAATGCAGTTAACTGACTCACTATACAGAAAACTTGAGATGCACTCTGCTGATAAACCTCTGCAGTGGCTGCTGAGTCAGACTCAAATGTCAGTACTTTTAAAAGTTCCCTCAACTCCAATGGCACTATAAGTTGACTTCAAGTTAGCATGTTAACATGTTCTTGAACATTTAAATCAAACATTTATAGACATTTGCAGATGCTGACAAAAACTGGAGTCAGTTTAATTTATTGAGAAGCAAAGGCAATACATACAAAAACATAACACTACCTAATAAAGATTTTGAGGCAAGCCCCAAAAATCTGTCAAACTCATTAGACTTGGGGTTTAAAATTCCCATCTTAACAACACATGTATGCTAGGTATGTAAAGATGAAAAGTGTATGTATTTCTAAAAATCAAAGGTACCGAAGAAAGATAACTCAAACTCTTGTTGATGTTCTTATGTTAAAAGAATAACACATACTGTAATTTCAGGACCATAAGCCTCTAGTTTCACACGCTTTGAACCCTGTGGCATAAACAATGATGAGGCTATTTTATGAATTTTCACAGGCCAATGAGCTTCATGCAGCTAATACATTTAGGCACCATTTATACAATAAGATGCACAGTATTTCATTCAAAATGCATGAAACGCGAGAAAAAATTTGCCTTTACAAGGGGCTGAAAATGCTGTGGTATGGATGCCAGGCCTGTAGTTGGCGATATATATATATAGTTGTTTACATGACAATTGTTTGGCGGCTGAAGCACAGATCATAGATATACATAAGAAGGCTAGATGCCTCGTGCGCGCTGTAAGCCAATGGGAAGTAACGTTGTCACATGGTGGCCATCTTGGAACAGGGCTGCTCGATCACCCATTACATTACAGACAATGGAGCATAAACTGTGAAATAACTGTAGATAGCTCAATTTTCAACCGATTTTCAAACAGCTTGGTTTGTTGTAAACGTCAGAAATTAAGCTAATTAACTTGCAAACTTAAGAATATTTTCAAAAAAAAATTGCAATTTAAAAATTCAGCCTTATTCATAGCCATGTGAAAAAAGTTTGTAATAAACCAATTCGTTTGTAAATCCGTCAAAAATTCAGTAAGTTATGAGTGTTTTAGTGAGTAAATCATCATCCTTTCCACTGACTACAGGACAGAGCACCAGAGCACAGGCCTGTTCCAAGATGGCCGCCACGGTCACAACATTCCTGACTCCACCTTGAGGCATCTAGCCTTCTTATTTATATCTTTGGCAGAGATGAGCTCATAGGATATTTCTGGGCGGAGAGGAGGTGTGGTGACCTCAGCCAATCACAGAGCAACCAGTGCACCAGTCACTTTGCATGTTGTTGATAGCGAGTTGGACAAGCTATTTTGAGTGGCTACCACAGTGACACAAAGAAAGAATGATACTGTATTTCCAAGCTACCTCATTTACCTGCAGGTAGTTAAGTGTATGGTTCTTGAGACTCTCCCACATTAAAATGCGATGCTGCAGGTGCTCACTGGGCTGGTGAGTGTGTTCACGTAACATGTGCTGCCACTGGCATGGAACAAAGGAGGTGGAGCCCGGTTTGGATGTTGTGTTTACGAACGGTAATGGAAATTCCTGCCGACCCTACCTTTAAATGGGCAGTTGCTAAAACAAAGTATTTTAGATAGAGGCTCAAAACACCAGCCTGAGAAAATCGCCACAACAGAGGTACCTGGGAAAAAAAAGAGAATTAGCAACATATCTTTTCCTCAAAGATAGAATTAAATAGTTTATAGAGTAAAGAAAAAAATATAGGGTGCAGCATCAAGCAGAGTATATGAACAATGATTGCTATTCAGATTACTGAAGCAGTGGTGCAGACTTTTGGATCAGATCTTTATCCCTTTGAGATATCTCTTTCTCTCCCTTGCTGAGCTTTGTCGACTGTGTGGTCATAATTTTGGTCATTTATTGATCTCTATGATGTGATGTGCACAACAGATATCTCCAGTTTCAAAGATGTCCAATGTTTATTTATTTCCAAACTTTACATTGTTACAACTGCAGTAGATTTTTGTTCATTTTTATGCCATATTATATGAGCTTACATCCGAACATGGGGTTCAATCCTGTTGAATGACTCGAAGAGAACCACAGACAGCATCAGAAGCTCCTCAGCATGGATAGCTTTTAATGACGTTTTCATGTGTCACATGTGTCCTGGACTCACAGAAGAGGAAAGAAAACAGCCATGAGCCACATGGGTATTGGAGTTGCTCATGCTTTGTGCAAATGGCACCCAGATTCATTTGCAGGAGTGAAAAAATGATTAAAAAGTCTCACCTGCGGCCCCTTCCCACCTGAGGCCAAGTTTTACATGTGCATGCGCATACATGTACATGTACATGTACCCACCTAGAATGAGTGTGTATGTGTGTGTGCGAGCGTGATGGAAACACTGACTCCTCTAATCTTTAAATTACCTCTGAAAAAGAGAGCGCTGACCTTTACACAGAAGTTATATAAAGTTCAATTTAACAAGCCTCTCCTCCATGATTTATTAACCTGAAATCTGAAGTGGAGCCCATTTCTTTAATGCTGTGCCACTTGGTTTGTGAGAGAAATCATGGGCAGAGGGAGAGAAGTATCACCTGTGGAAACTTTCAGGAGCTGGCAACTTTTCCAAAGTTTTCAGCGGTGTTAGTTACATGCTCGGGTTTGGTTTTGTCTCAGTTATTCCCCAGCTGAACGTTAACGCTTGTATATTAGCTTGAATGGCAGCTCAGAAGTGACTCAGGCATTGAAAAGCAATCATGAAAAGTGAGTCATGCTTGTGTGCCGTATGTGTCAGTTCATTTCCCCTCTCTTTGGTCTTCTTTGGCTGCCGGTGTCATTTCATCCCCTCACCTCTTTACCCACTCCTCCACTGTTATAAAACCCTTCCCTCCTCCCCTCTCTCACTGTACAGCTGGGGCTCAAAAAGAACAGGTTTATTTTCTTAAGATGGGAGGGAAGACAGGGCAGTTTTTAGAGTCAGAGTGAGAGAAAAAGACTGAAAGGACAGAGAGAAACAACTAAGATGAGGGAGTGAATGATAGAGGAAAAAAGAGAGGGAGTGATGGAGAAAAAAAAAAAGGGGGAGGATGGGAGGAGGGAGATCTCCACAGAGCAGCCATGCGGTGTTTGAAGCAGGAAGCTGGCTAGACAACAGAGGCAGCTTTATTCCACAGACACAATGAGCGAAAACGCCACAATGGGAGTCATGCCGAGAGTAGGCCTGCGCTACACCGAGCCGCACACACGGGATTAAAGCAAACACACACTTCAAGATCCACCCCGTGAAAGGAAAAAGGAGGGGATATATCTTACACGCAGACACCAACAGAGAAAAATAGAACACAAAACGCTATCTGGGGAGCTTCCTTTGATGAAGACGTTTCGTGAATAGTGTAATGTTTGCTCACCCTTTCATAATAGCTGTAGGTGCATTGTGTCCGTCGAGCCCCTTCTGCTATTTGGAGAGATGATCCCAGCATTAGGGTGAATGAAAGGAGGAAAACGATACAAGTGTGAGAGCAAACATCCCCAAACATCCAAATCTGTTTGTGAGTAATGGCAACTAACGGCATGGGGATTTTTTGTTTCCGTTCACTTTTTCGATCCCTGACTACACCTGGACCGTAAAGCCACTCTTCTGCTGTGTCTAAAGCTGTCGAGACACATTTGCATAGAAAAGCCTTTTGCATATCAAACAGCTGGGACACAGAGCTCACATCATCTCTCATTGATTTACAGGGAGATGCATGTTGTGCTGACACGCTGGAGTGCATGTCCCCTTTACCTCCATCTGCCCTTTGTGGGTGTATCTTTAACCATCACTGGTGGCTGAGGGAGCTCGTGTGATACTGCATGTGTGTGTGTCTACTTCAGTGTAGTTAAACAACGTACTTGTGCGATAGGGAGGGTGTGTATAAACGCACTGCACTACGTCCATCACTACCTCTATCACGCACACACACACGCAGTCACACACACGCAGTCACACACACTCCCGGTCAGCCCTCTTCTTGACAGGGTGCACTGTGGCTGCTAATAAGGGTATTCGTCACGCCAGCAGCTCGCCGTGACAGCGCTCTCCGACCGGCCGCCTCACAATTGTCCCTCAAAATATGAACTTATCATTTAATTACACTTGGGGAGGGACTTGATTGCCTTGTCAAGATGCAGGTTAGTTAAGAGGAGAAAGATCTTGGCTGGCAACGACCTCGCCGTCCTGACAAGCGCTCAGCTCATCACAGGATCATCTCAGCTTCATATTTACCCATCAGTGGATCCCATTTCTCTCTTATTTCAATTTTTTGCTCTATAGGCTCTACGTTATTTTCAAAGTCACCAAAAACCAAATACGAAAGATTTCACATTCTGTAACTGCATCTCTTTGGTATAAAATTAGTATTTTTATTCTAGAATAGAATAAACTGGCTTCAGTTGCAGTTTGAAACAAAATCTGTCACTGCATTCTTCTAAATGTCAATTCCTTATTTAAAATCGGGGTGGTTTTATCAATGTGAAATTTTCATGTAATCATTTGCTTGATCCAAACATAAGACATAGCAGCTACTATATTTCAGAAATGATAACTGCTAATCACACTGGCTAAAATACCACCGGCTTATGCTATGAGGTTATTACTGAGCAATACAGTTATATATACAGTATATATTTATGTTTTAAGTTATTTTTTTTGGCTTTTGTGCCTTTGTTGGATAGGAGAGGAGAGAGGACAGTGGATAGGATATGATAGAGTAGGAAAGGGGGAGAGAGTGGGGAGTGACATGCGGGAAACAGGCCACAGGTCGGATTCGAACCCAGGCCACCTGCTTGAGGGTGAACCTCATGGTGCTTGGCCTAATCCACAAGGCCATCTGCACTCCAGTCATAGTTTTAAGAACTAATGGGGGTATGTTAGCTTTTGTTAGAAGTGTATTTATGGTGTGTTTAAAACAAAAAAAAAATTGTAGCTCAGCATCCAGTGGCTGGCTGTAATGAATCATTGACTGATTTTGACCAAGCCACAACCTCTGGTCTAAGAATATGTACAAAGTTCATATAAAGCGCTTAAAACTGCAGTTTTCCCGCAGTCCTCTTGAGGCTCTGCACAGAAAAAAAAAAAAAAAAAAAAAAAAAGGAACCAAAGACTCACCAAGTCAAAAATTGGTAAATTTCACAGCAAAAATAGACATTTTTACAGCCTGATTAAAAACATTTTAAATCAGGTCGATATTTACCCATTCAAAGCCATGGCTGAGTTGACTAATGTATGAGAACAACTCATTTTAACTAAAAAAAAATTAAGCTTTATTTAATCGTTTTTGATATGGCAGATAATGGGCTTCACTACGTATCAGAAAAAAATGAGTGATACCTAAGATACTCTCTATACAGTCGATGGCTCTGACACCAAATGTAAATAAATCATATGCACATGTGAATTACACATAAAGTCAATGTAAAACACAAGTCAATGCCAGTTTTTGGCACAAATGGCCCAAATAAGGCAACTTGTATTGCTTGATTTACTTGAATGAAGCAAATTTTGTCTGCTAATGGTGCTAATTTGTACTGGATAAACCCTCTAATCCTGTCATTCCCTTGTAAGTGAGTAATTTAAAAATCTGAAATCCAGCTTGTCATTTACACTGTGATAGCCAATCAGTGCAGAGATCTGTTGTGGAATTGCTGGACAGATTGGAACAGGATTTGTTCATCCTGAAAATATGAAACAAAGTGCCAATGATGCCTATGCCAATATTACATTTTTTTGTTTGTTTGTTTGTTTGAATTGAAAAAGAGGGTTTTGATTTTAGGTAAGAGAGTGAGAAGGGTGAATCTGTTGTAAAAAAGTGTTATCTGTCTGTTGAGTCCAGCTATCAGTAGTATTAATGAGTTGGTCTAGCCCAAATTAGCACAACTAGCTTCATCTCACTATGTAAACAGACTGGAGTGACCTTTGATGAGAACCCTTCCTCTTCCACAAAATTCACATCCTAAATGAAGCGGGCCATTCCTGCTAGTTTAGCAAGTAAATTTAAAACAGTCATGCAGCATTGTACACGCAAAGCAAATATGTATTCACGTTTGGTGTCAATCCAACTTTAAACATGAAACTTTACTGTGAGACAAACACGTCTATCAAAGCATGACTGGCCATGTCGCCATTTGAAATGATGTAAACAGTAAGAAGAAGAGTCAAGTTTAACTGTTTTAGTGAATCAAGCTGAAGAAACAGAAACACCAGTGAAGAAAACTGATAACATTTATCAGACCCAGGCCACAACTTTAAAGACTTGTCCACTACATGAGACACTCAACCAGTGAACTACCCAGGTTCCCCCTTTTCTATTGGTCTTTCTTAAAGTAGTGGTTTTTAACTCGTCACCTCCTCAGAAGCCTGTTCCCCACAGAGACTAAGGCCTCGGGGCATGAGGCAGTTGAGAGTATTTTCCTCTCTGCAGTTTTACATCCCCATTTGTTTTCATTTATGAAAGCAGTTTTGTATGAATTCGGAGCTCTGCGGTTTGCTGGTGGGTAAGTGTCTGCTGTTTTGCATGTTGAAATCCCATTCCATCGCTTGCCCTAAATTAGTCCAGTGTCTGAGGTAATGAAATCACTCACGACATTAGGAAGTAACTTGGCATTGCTTTTTATTTCCTGTGCACTGCTTAACAGTTCTCCTGGGGGAAACCGGCTCCTTCCAATGAAAGTTCCACCCTGGCACGAGCTAAGCCTTCACAAATGAAGACATATGTCACTAAGAGAGGGAGAGAGTGGAACAAAAAGGCCTGGAGAACTTTTTAATCCGGCACATACCTCTGTTAACAAAAAGGCCTCATAAATTCAACCTTTCCAATGAGACACAAATGAAATTTGGAGCCTGAAGTTTGGGCCATTTCTCTCCTGGATGATTGGAATGAATATGGGGTAGTTAAAGTTTAATATCCTATTATGTGTGTCTGTTTAACTTGCCTGCTTGCCTGGACTGTCAGGGACCTCTCTCTGTCTCCTTTTATTCTTTGTCTTTTTCTCTCTGGGATTTTTCTCTGTTTTCCATAGCTTGTGATCATTACTAATAGTCCAAATGTGCTTTTTCATTCAACGTATTGTGCCTCCAGAGTAATATGTGTGGCAATCGGGGGAGTTGAGTCTTAAGCTAATGATGTGACACAGTAATATAGTTCAATAATATAACGAAGAGAGATTGATGGAAAATCTCACCTTTTGATGCACTTCTCAGGTTAGGACATGAGCTATACTTTCACAATAAGAGACTATATATGGATAGTCCTTAACTTTACAAAAAATATCTAATAAATACATATTAACACAGAGACCCATGTACATAAAATGCACCAAACACTACTGTTGTATCTATAACATATAACAGGCACTTTAAAAAGAACAAGAGTTTGGTGTAAATATTTAAAATAGAAAATTTTCCAAGGATGACTGTTCCGTAGATTTAGGGACAGCATGAACTTTACTACTACTTAACTTGGCAGACTAAAAAAAGACTTCTGTTGGAACAGCAGAGGTAAAGTGGACTGATTTCTTTTTTTCAATACAAAATCTCCCATCCATCCTTTATTTCACTACTTATACTGACTTTGGGTCACGGAGAGACTGGAGTGTGTAATTGATGATTAGTGGGATAAAGTAAATCCTTTTTCCACAAATAAATAAGTGATTTACACACATTTAGGGCCTGTGCCCATTAACAAAACTTCAGTCTCAGGGTGCCCCTCATTGAAGAATCCTGTTGCCAGGTTCTAAAAGCTGTCCCATCATTTTAGCTTTTCCTCAGTCCCGAGGTTGAAGTCTGCTTGAAATGCTCTGTATTTTAAAATCTTCCTTTACTGAGAGGGGGAAA
Source organism: Thalassoma bifasciatum (assembly GCA_008086565.1). Classification (NCBI taxonomy): domain Eukaryota; kingdom Metazoa; phylum Chordata; class Actinopteri; order Labriformes; family Labridae; genus Thalassoma; species Thalassoma bifasciatum. The sequence goes on from RPOG01001602.1 coordinate 37,813, forward strand.
AAAAACATAGAACACTTAGTAGCTTTTTTGCATGGGCTGCAGCTCTGGGCCTAGATTTTTACTGTAAAAAAAAAGTCAGGTAATTTACAAATCCACTACTGTTGATGACAAAGTCAATATTAGGAATGAAACCTTTTCCTGATTCTGATCAGTTGTTGAGGGAGAAGTAACACTGAGTATGTCAGTGTTGCAAAAAGTAAACCAATTTCAACCAAGAGCACAGAAACAGAAACAGCTGTTCTCATTGGGCCTCATTATCTATCGGTGCATAAGTACAAATATGTGCACAAACATCATGTACAAACGTTTGAAGCACAAATCTGAAATTCATCAATGTATTGTTGCTTGAATTTATTCTCATACTATGAACAAAAAAAGGATACCTCAGACCATGCGTTTGCACAAGTGATGACAACCAACTTTTTCAGAAAATGTAAACATACTATTTAACTGAATGAATGACATGTAAACTACTTTAGGTAAAAGAAAAAAGTCTTTAATAGAGTTCAATAATAAAAACTAAATTGTCCAAATTTATTTAATAACCATGAAATTGACCCCTTCTCACCCTTATCATACTTAAAGTATTGAATATTAAATTAAATACTTGGCTTAAAATTAATAATATGACAATGTACAAATTAAAATGTCACATTTTTGATGTTAACTAAATGCCCACTTCAGGACATGCATTAAACAAAGTTCTGTCCAAGAAAGTAAACAATGGCAGATCTGGTCTTGCTTGAAGACATTGCAGAGAACTCTTCTTGAATGAGGCCAAATGTTGTTTTGGCATTTAGGATGCTGACCTGAAATCCTTGACCTCATTGGTTTAGTTCAGAAAATACAATCTGCCTGATGGTCACAGGCCCCGAAAAGATTTTTTTGTAATATCTCATGTAAAAAAAAGTGTTCTACATTCCAAATTAACATCAACATTAATTAGATAATTACCAACTTAATGCATGTCTGGATGGATTTCACAGTATTTAGGTTACAGTGGATGAAACCCTATGTTAAGTCTTATCAGTTATCTGGTTTCTCTTGTGCCTCAAAATGCTGGGGAAACCTACAAAAACTATTTCAGTCCTCCAACCGTCTTATGGTTCAAAAGCAAATTTTCCTTTAATTGGCTTAATCACTGAAGATGCAGGAAAGAATCACTTAGGATGTGAAACTATACCAGATTTTTTTTGAGGACGATAACACCACTGTCCTCAGCTAAAAAGCTGCACTCTAATCTCTTTAAATCATTAATTCTTCATTTAGATCTTATTTTTCTCCAAAATCTGGACAGGTTGCCGTTTCCTCACCATGACTGTGATAAACCTGATAATGTGCTGAATGCAGCGTACACACATTCCACATCTGCATCACATTCTGATGTGACAAGCGTGCAGGAGTAATTGATTACATTAATAGCTAATTGCTGGCTCATAATTGGATCTGACTCAATTAAAAAACCTCTGGGTGATAGTAATGAAACAGGGCGCTGCGGCTGAGCGGGTGGTGTCGTGGCCACGCTCACTGGTGTGCCACAGGCAGAGAGAGAGAGGGAGGGAGCGAGGGGGAAGGGGGGAGTTCTTGATACACCTGCAATGCTAAATCATAAGCGGCTCACTAGATAGAGGCCGGCCTGGGAATGCTTTGTGCTGTTTTTGCAATTCCTCAATGCGAATTTATATCTTTTGCTTTGGGAAAGGTTGTAATATTTCACGGGGTGTGCAGCAGTGGGAGTGCACATGCAAGGATTTGGAGTGGGGGGTGGGGGTAGGGATGTGGTTGCTGAAATACGGTATCAGCATATATTGTAATTTCATTTTGATAAGGCCATGCTTATAGCCTGGTATGGCTCATCTTGAGCAGAGTGAAGCGGGTGTTATTTTACATATTCCCCCCGCTCAGGGACACTGAGGTGCCATCATTAGCACTGCTGCACTAAAAAGGAATAGGATCTGCGAATTAGGACAGGTGCTCAGTTAGCATCACTAGCACAACACACTGGGATGCTGCGATAACACAAACCCAGCTTCAAGTCACTTTATTTCCTGACATGCAGATTGGACGTGAGCCGATATCTGTCTCTGTACATGTGTTTAGTTTCTATGCAAATAGCCTCACATTAATATTCCTGTAGGACTTTGTATCTTGTGTCTTAATCTTTATGTGTGTTTGTGTCTGTGTTCCTCTGCATCTTTGTAGCTTCCATCCTGCCTGAGTGCTTGTGTGTGAATGTGTTCTCCTGTGAATGTGTGTGTGTGTGTGTGTGTGTGTGTGTTACGTTCCGTACCTCCGCTGCCTTGTCAGAATTTCCTTTCAAAGCCGTCTGATCGGGTCGGGCCTCGTCAGCCTGTCACCGGGGCCGGCGTTTCATTAGGGCTGCCGCTCTCCGTCCGTCCGCCCCGCCGAGCACAAGAGCTCAAACACATGCGCAAATTAAATCGACATCCAAACTCACTCCCATACACAAAGCAATTTAAATGATATTCATTAGAGCGATGACAAGTCCTGATGAGCCTTTCAGTACTGCAGAGAGGAAAGGAGAGAGAGAGACTGAGAGACAGAGTGAGGGGATGGAAGACTCTTTTTTCCCCCCATCAGCTTTTTGCCAGCTCTGTTTCATGGGTATTCAGGCATGGCGCCCATCAAGGCACATCCACTTAAATAAAAGAAGAGATAAAAAACTGCAGATGCAAAGAGCTAAGTTGTTCAACTCAGATGTGCTCACCTGTCCAGTCCACTTCACTCCTTCCGGGCCTCTCTTTTTAATGTGCACTGTTCTGTCTTTGAATTAAGTTATAAAACCTTTATGGTGTGTGTGTTTTAGTGGCTGACTCACCTGCACAGTGTGCTTACCTGGGTGCTATAGATTTAGTCGTGCCTGGAGGGTGAATGGTATGTTTGTATTGTAAATTTGGATCCTGACCTCTTCATGTGTTCAGGACAAAATTTAAATGACTTTGATTAGGGGACAAAAGTTTTATTTCTACATCTCCATCATCAAAAAGTGTGTGACCAAAATTCCTTTTTTCAGAATGATGTCTTGAAAGTGTTCCCTTTTAAGGTTGGGTATTGTATGATATACAGTTTTTACAAATCAAAGTCATATATTGATTGAATGGAGAAAAAAACAGTTTAATAACTAAGACTATAAATTGCAGGGATGGGTCCAAAGAGTTGGTCTGCGACTCCCACAGAATGTAAAAGGCCTGACATAGTGTCATCCCAAAGATATAAGAATATATCCTTCTATTTTCCTTTTGCATGCTCTGAATAAGCTTCTTCTGTTTTAGTTCAGTGTAGAGGAATTAAATGTTGCCAATCTGTGAAGATAAAAACTAAACAAGTATAAACTGAATTATTGGATTTGATTTATACCTGTCTACTGCCAGTTAAAGCCCATATGATTGGTGGAGGTTGTAACTCTTCTCTTTTTATATTTAATACAGACATATAGTATGACAAGCCCAGCATGCTGTCCATGCAGCTCTGCAACCCAGTCAAAAAATCTGAACTCACCCTAAACACCCTCTTTTTTTTTTTTCTAATGTTCCCTCCTTGCTTCGATTGTGACGTTTAAACACCTGAGATGTTAAAACCTGTAACATCTTATCAAATGAAGAGGTTTTATTGAGGCAAATCTATACATGCAGTCTCCAAAGTCTTTACTAAGCCACATTTTGAAACCATAGGCTGTACAATATACAGATGTATTGTCTGTGATGTCATCCATTTGTTTCTGACGAAGAGCTTTACAGCCTAATATTGGTATGATGCATATTAAAAAAAAATTGAAGTCAACCTAGCTTTGTTTGGGTGAAGAAAAGAGGAGGGGCTTCAGCTTCTTCATAGACAGCTACAGAGTGCAAACCTGTCAGTCGAATCAACCATACCCTTACATGGGAAAAGCTTGTAAGTTCAGTAACTGCAGCCAGTTTCAAGAGGACACTCAAAGACCTGCAGTCTAAGCAGTAAAGCTGTCAAATTATTTGACCTGAGGTTGCTACTCAATTGAACACCTGAAAATAGTGTCAAATACCCCCATTAATTGATATACAATAAAGTACATAGTGCAGAAAATAAAATCTCTGAAGTCTCACTCCTCTGTATCCTGTCCAGGGATGGGTTCAGTTAGCTCCATTGGCCACGTCTGTGAATAGCGTGATGGTACTCTTCCCTCTGGTTTGTTCATGATGTGGATGTATGTTGTGCTTTAGAAGTTGGGACTATCTCAGGCTGCAACCCTGCAATGTAAATACTACATGAACCCTGACCTAAACCAGAGGCTACATTTCAGCTGGGCTTCACTGTAAGCAACGCACAGTTGTTTTAGCCCAGTGCTGGTTTCTTAAAAATACTATGGGGACTTTCCTAGTTATCTTTGAAAACTTAAGCAGTGAGAAGAGGGATCTGTTTTTCTGTGATTTCTGGTAATGGTGGAAACAGGAGCTGGACTGCCTGACAGAAACGGTACAGAAGGAAGCTAAAAGGGCGAGTGATAGAGCACAAGCTAAAGGTTAAAACACAAACTAAGGTGTTTGTGATAATGTTCATTCTATCACATGCAGTAGTTACACTGCAGTGATCTGTTCAAGCCTAAGAGTCTATCAATAAAATGAGGAGCCAAGTTACGTTTGCTCTGCTTGGTGAGGTTGGAGTTGGTAGATGAAAACTGACAGGACATAACCAGTATTCACTAACATTACACACCACACGGACATGTCTCAGAGCACCAGGCTGTGAGTATTGCTAAATGTGGCCAGCTACTAAAATTACAAAGTTAGTTTGTTGTCAAGTTTCAACATCACAATAACTCTGAGTAAGTGTTAATAAATATGTTAACTTGTTGTAGCATAACGTCGTCACATTGTACCCGTTAATGAGTTAACTTAAAAAAAGAAAAGTAAATTTAAAAAAGAAGTTCTGTTTTCCATTTATTTTTTTCCAAAACAAACATGCAACTTGGTTCATGAAGACAGTGGGGAGCAAGGGTGCATGGGAATTGGGGTCTTCATCGCTAGGGCTAACATCAGCTTTTTCCAGAAAGTGTGGCTCATTGTTTTGGACACAAGGCTTTGGAACACAGACAATTACATGTGCATGATAAATGAAATGTTGCATCGAGTCTTTCATGGAATTTGTTGACAGGGAGGAACAATACAGAAAATCAGCCTCATCCTTAAACATCTGCTCTTCGTTTCCTTTCCATCAAACACTTCTGATAATTATCATACATATAGTTAAAGCTAGAGTGAGTCAACAATGTCAACAGATTCTGAAGCACAAAAACGTCACTACCCTTCTCTCTCCCCCTCTATTATTTTCTCTGTCTTTTCAGGCACGAGGCAATTAATTCAGGCCTCTCCTCACAGCCCCTAATTAACCCCTTCAGGACTGAAATTATGCTTAACACTGGTGATTGAGGCCAAGCCTGAAATTACCCATCCTGCTCTGTCGTAATGACAAAATTCACATCCTCAGTTTGAAGTGTGTGTCTGTGTATGTGTGTGTTTGTGCCCCCACACAGGCGCCTGTCTTTTTGTGTTTGCATCTGATACCTCTTGATTACCGCTATCCCTTTGTTAAAGCAACATGCATTCATTACCTCCCCTCTCTTATTAGCATGTGCAGAGACAACGTGTCCCTTTTTTCAAAGCACACACACACATATTAACACATGCATACACTGCAGGTAGTGTGCTATACATTTGAGGAACATGTAAAATATATCTGCTGCCATTGGTGGCCTGCAGGCTCCACTGAAGGCCAATCGCCTTTTGTTCCTACTGTGGCCTGCCACACATACTCACCGACTCTGATGTTGTAATCAATTTGTGCCAGACGTGGTCTGGACATGTGTGTTAATTAACGTTCTTGTGGGAGGAAATAATTTAACCGCAATAATGAGCTTGAAGAGGAGCAGCAAGAGGGGTGTGATCTCTGTGATATCAGGCAAACAGAAGCAGGAGAGTCCAAACCCTCCTGCCGTTCTTGTTACTTTAGCTGGTCAGGAAGAGCTCGAAGGTGAGTTTAAAAACTAACTACAGCAACCTTAAAGATGTTACATCTGATATTGTTGTGTGCACTTATAACAGGATTCCCAAGGTGATTCCTAAGAGCACTGAGCCATGAAAGAGTTGATCCTCACTGGGTTTAGTAGGAAATACAATAAGATCTTGTGTGGAGTCGAAATAGATGTTTGCTGTACGTTGCTTTTTGTCCTTCTAGGACACTCAGCAAGCATTTTTCTTGTTGAGGAAAGAAAACACACAGTTTGAAACGTTGATCAAATGTCACCATCTCACAAGGAAAATTCCAGGCCCATTAAACATTTTCAAGAACTCTTAATGCTCTGTTTGCCATAACATGTTTTAGTAATGTTATATTGCAGTTTTGCCTTTACTAGAAAGAACAGCTGAAGAGTGTTTGATCCAGTGACCACTGTGACCAGGACCAGAGCCTCGATCAGCAGACAAGATGACAACAGCTGGATAAAGACCTTCTACATTCAGCACCTCAGTTTGCATCATACACCTGTTCACCATCACATTAGCTCTCAAGCACTCACTCTTCAGAGATGAATCATCCACATCAGCATTAGGAATTCTTTCTATCTTTGCAGTCACAGTCTACATTTTATGAACATTACAGTTCTGTAACAACGCTGGAACCAAGTCACACTATTTATTTGTGCTTATTAAGCATGCTTTACATTTTAGGTTTATTTTTGATTTGTTCTGCTTTTCTGTTTCAATCTAGGCTAAGCTTCAATTATATTTTAAGGCAAGTTTTCTCGTTAAGCTTGATTTCTAAATTCTGAAAATGGTTAGTTTTATTGTAGTTTGCATTAGTTCCCATCTTTTTGTTATCATTGACAAAAAAAAGATGAAAATTAGTACTGTAGTTGTAAGGGACAAGATTAAAAAGAAAGAATAGTGTGACAAAACTCAAAACGTCCAACAATTCTTGAAAATATATTCATAGAGGACAGATAAACAAATATCCTCATTAAAAAACAAGAAGTGTCACTCAATGTTATTTCCGTCTGTCCACTAGGCAGATGGTCAAAGAAAAACAACAAAACAGTGAGTTTATGTGTAAGATAAATTATCAAAGACAAAAACTAAAGACATTTAATTTCACTTTAGTGAGTTTTGTAAACTCACAATAAAGTTTAAGTTAGTCATTGTTTCCTGTAAAGCCTCATTTTTATGTTTTCTTTCAAGTAGCATAATTGTTTTTCACCTTTTTTAAAATTATTTTTTAAGTTTTTGGAAAAACTGTAATAAACCCTGGTATAAAGACACTAGATCCAAATCTACATCATATCCAATTGTATAGGAAAAGGTAAGACAGGGCATATAAAGTGAGTTAAAAACACCCAAAATATATTTAGAGCTACAAGTGAACTTTAGCCAGAGTGGAATAAGCCAGCAGAATCTCAGTGCATTGGAATTCTTTTGCAGGATGCTGAGAGGTGAACATCTTCTGCTCTGACTGAAGCTGAGAGGGACTGCTGGGAGTGGACCAGACCTCCTGTGAGTGCCATAGGATTCACAGGGGTGGGGGCCAAAGCGCTGCTGGTTAGGAAGACTAAGAACAGCATGTACTTTCTTTTGAAAGGAGTCAGAAGAGGGGTCCGAAAACTTCCTGAACGCACAGATCTCAGACATTTGGAACCAATTTCAAGATGACTCTCAGTCCCCAAATCTATCAAGGGCAGTTTCTTTAATGCACATGCACTGCAAAATATATCAGATTCTATGAGGTCAATTTTTTCTACATACTTCTTACTAGAAATGTGTATGTAATCTTTTTGACCACCAAACCATTTTATGTGTAAGCATATGGCTGCACTGTTATTTAAGAGCCTTTCGATGTGTCTTCATGTCATTAGTTGTCCCTGAGTCCAAAGGCTAAAGGTTCAGTCCCCTGCTCCAACATGTTGACAACAGTGTTGTAGGGTCAAACACTAAACCCCATAAATGCTCTCGTGACATATCTAGTGTTGTGTGAATGAATATGAATGTGTTGGTAGTTAGGAGTGACAGCTCACAATGGCTGTTCTGTCTTCAGTGTGTGAATATGAGTGTGTGTACGTGATTGTAAAATATGGTGTTAAAGCACTTTAAACTGTTTCAGAATGAGAAAAGTGCAGCCTAATCAAACCATTTATAACACTGCTCTGTGTTTATTGATCACTGAGGAAAAATGTTCTCATTAGCCTCAACTTTTATTTTCAAAATCTTTCCCTGATCACTAATTCTTCTTCTTCTGTGTTTAAGTGCTGAATGAACAAATTATTTGTCCCGTTGCTGGATTTCTATAGTATGTATATTTCAGATCCATATGTACAGAAAAACAGTGAAGCAGACATCTATACTTTTGTTGAGTGTAAAAATGTAACATCAAATAATCAAACCTCCATCAAACAAGCTCAAACCTATTTTATGTTTTTGACCTGGGTTTGCACTGATAGCATGATCACAAAGCCAATCGACAGCCACTTGAACCTCTCCTCACCTTCAAAATAAGGCATTCAGATTATGCGTATCCTGTTATGATCTTGACATGTGGAGTTCTTTTGATAACAGATGCCCAAATTAGTGAATTAAACTTGAAGATGAAACATAATCTTGTTAGGAATAATCTGCTGAGACAGCAGAAACCACTGTTAGCCTAAAGCAGGCCTCTGTTGTGTCTATTAAATGAAACACAGCTCAGCTCTTTGAATGGGGTCACACATCTGACCTCATAATGCAGCTTCACCATCAGTGCTCCAGGCCCTGAACGCTGAGGTCGACGTCCTCAGGATAGTTACACACACACACACACACACACACAGGTACATAAGCACTTGTAAATGCTTACTTGCACACACAAGTAAGACTGGGTGCAGGGTCTGGGGTCAGATGTGGTCATTGATGTAATGTTATTGATGGTCACTTATATTGACACTAAGCACTTTCTCTTATCATCAGAATCAGCTTGTTTCACCTCCGACCCTGTTTGGTTCTTCTCCTCATCAGGAGTTACAGATTCAAACATTTGCTGCTGTGGCAGCACAGATAATGCCAACGTCAGTGACTACAATGAAACAACACAACAGTTTTTTCTGCTTGCTTGTCACTTTTATGCTCCTTTTTCAAGTGAAGGTCTGCAGAATAGGTTAATCTGAAAGGGCAAAAAAGTGTGAGCAACTCTCACTGCTTTCAATGAAGACTTCCAGTTTAGGCAGAAAATGAAGTGTTTGTAGGTCAAGAGAAGAACTGAGGATTTTAATTTTAGTTATGTCCCTGGCTGGACTTATATTTAAAATCCTGAGGGACCTTACACATTATGACAGATTTCACAGATTTGTTCATGAAGTGCTTTTTTGCCAATGTAAAACCAACACAAACTTGAAGAAGATCCTGCAAAATCTCTCACAGTCAAACATGACTGTAGAGTAAACACACATGGAGGACCACAAGGTGCCTGTTAAGCTAAGCAGTGCTAGCTACGGAGCTGCCGGGTAATTATAGTGCAGCTGTTTGATTGTTCTTTTTCTTGGTTTGGTTGCATTGTTTTAAGCACAAGTTTTAAAGTTGTTGCCACAAATCAATTAAACTCATCACAAAAAAGTAAGGCAATTTTTTTTTAGATTATTTCTTTGTTGTAACTTTGCATCCTTCTAATACATCATACACCATTGTATAGTCTGAGTCATCTCTCTTTCAAGTGTAACCACAACTGTAAAGAACATGCATATCTGGAATGAGCAGTGGAACTGAGAAAGTAGATTATGACTGAAAAATTTGCCAAATCTTCTCTGCTAATGCCAAGCTGCTCTTTCTGGTGTCTGTAGGATTACTGAACATAAAAAAGGGACTGGTGTGTCTTTTGAAACAGAGGACACAAAAAGTAAAAAGAAAGAATCAGCCAGAGGTCATCATCCAGATAAGGTGGATTTTATTAACCAAAACAGAGTGAGCAAATCAACTAGAACTGTTAACCCAACAAAAAGAGAAAAAAAAACCCAGCCACACACACACTTCATGATGACTGCCTGCCTTTTTAAACACACACCCTGACTCCACCCTAATTGAAAACAATGAAGGGGATAATCAAAAATAACATAGTTTAAATTAACTAAACCTACCAAAACCCCCAATTAACTAAACCTCTTGAACTAGAAACTCAAATATCTACAACTAGGAGGAAAACATAATCAAAGTTCCAGAGAAAGAAATTGGTTTGGTTATTTAGAAAGGACCTGAGCTCCACACTGCTCACACAGTCACAGGTGGACTCACTCAGCCTGATTAGAGTGCTGTGGGGAAGAATGGGACCAGTGGAAAGGCAGAGAGAGCCTTTTCACACTGTCACTATTGACTTGATTCACATGTGATTGGCTAGTTATTGTTATCACCTGTGAGCATGGGTCCTACTACAGGCCTTGTACACTCGTAGAAGGTAATTTCAAAAGTGAGCATTCCTTCCTAATCATTTTTAAAGACAGTCCACACCTGATTGTTGACACAAAAAATGTGCACACACTACCGAGCAAATCCATTGATAAGTGTGGTTCTAAGAGTGCCAGACCCATAGGTGACAGTGTTTTCAGACCCAAACATGTGCCAGCCAATCAGAATGAATTCCTGTCATTCTGTTTATTCTGCCAGAAATTTAAACATGGCGCTGGGATCTTATGTTTAGATCGATGATGCGGTTTTCTTTTTTATGTAAACAATAAGATACACAAAAAAGATAAATAAGACTCTTCCCTCTGAAGAAATGAACATTAAGAAGTGTTTGCATCAGTATTAAAACTAACCTGCCCACAACATTAATGCTCATTCTGTCGCATATATATGACAATATGGCTTTTTTGTTGCAAGGTGACGTGTGATGTTTGAGATCCAAAAACTCTGGTTCATTCTTGAGGACGTAAAACTGCGTTTTTGTGCGGATATGACAGGCTTAGACGTATAAAAATATATGCAATTTCCCAGATAGCCGGCAACATTTAGATATGGCCACAGAGACCACTAGGTGTCTGCTCAAAGAATCAGCATGCTGTATTTGACTGATAGGGTCTGTGTACTTGGGTAACTTCAAACTTGTGTTCAGCAGAACCAAGTTAAGGCATTATTTAGAGTGTGGTGGTGTGGAGCAGCATTGAGGGAAGACAAGAGTTGATTTCACCGCAACCGGTGGAAACTCCATGTCTCCACAGTCTGGGGCCAAACTCTAGCGTCCAAGATGACAGCACTCGCCCCCTACTGAGCAGGGTGACTACCTCCAGAATTTAGGGGCGGAGAGGACGCAATCTTTACCTCAAGCTCACACAGCACTTGTAGGATCAACTTGGGCCGAGTGACCAACACAACTATGTTGGCTGACTTGTTTCCAATTCTTGCTGAAGATGGCTTCCCACAGCAGAGTGTGACCAGGCTGAAAACCAGCATGAGGATGAGGAGTCAAGCTGTGTTTGGTTCAAACAAACGCTGAGGCATCTGTTTGCTCAATGAATAAATGGTTAGATTGCCAATAAGTCTTCTGTCCTCAGGCCTCAGTCATTCAATCCACCAAACGATAGTTGATAGCAGAATAAGCTGTTTGGCATTGGCAAACACATTTCGAGTTCTACTGCTCATCTCACAAACACATGTTGCTTATAAATGTGGCTCCATTTACAAGAGAAATGAACAGACTTTAGAACAGTTTATGATTTTTGGGTAACACTTTATATTAGGTAGACATGTTCACCATTAACTAGGTGCTTATTAACATGCATATGAGTAGTTTACCAGCCCCAAATTAGCATTTATTAAGCACGCATTAACCCCTTATTCTACATCTATTACACCATGAATTAAGAATTTTCCATATTTTAACTCCTAATAGCTACTTATGACTACAAATTAATTGCATTGTTGTCGCTGAATAATGATGTGAATAGCCAGTAAGTTTTAGGGCCTTGTAAAGGGGCAGTATGACAAAATGGTGAATATGTGTACCTAATATAAAGTGCTACCAGTAGGCTGTCCCAAAAATATAATTCCCAAATGCTTAAAACAGCCAACTAATATGCTTCTGTTGACTGTGGTACAAACATGATTTCTTAAGTAAAGGGTCATTCAGTCTACTTTTCAATCATGAGTACTATTTAATGTGATACAAACAATGACCCTGCTTTCTCACCTGCTGTAATATATAAAAGCAACCTTTTCCATTAATTGCACTCTTGGATGAGAGAGTAGCTGAATTACACCATTTGTCTTATTGTCTATTCATTCATTATTTCACAGCCTCGCACACACAGGCGTGGAACACATTCAGCATACATCTTGTTGAGTGTTTGTGTGTCAGAGTGTGCGGCTGGGATTCTATTTGTGTCGGTGAAGTGGCTGAGCTGTGTTTGTAGCGTTTAGAGGAAATTACCCCACAGGCGTTACCTCGGCCACAGCAGATAGCGGGTCGCCTCTCTAGGCTGCATGGCATATTGATTTCTTGTTGTGAGGAGTGCTGTTCAAGCCCCATTTAAGATTTCCATCCAGCCCTGAGTACAGCAGCCAGCCGTAAATTAGGGAAATTGCACATTCATCACATGCGTTATTTTAAGATACTTTAGAAATGTATGGGCTGAAGCAGATCAACACTGTTTCAGGTAACAAACAAACGCCACAACTGACTGACTGAGTGAAGGAAGAAGCACACGGGCGATCACAATGGTTAAAACTACAGCCTTTTTCTCAAGGTCCATCAATGAAGATACAACATTTCAAAAGTCACTGTCTTGACTTTTGATTCTCAGCGTCTCTTATTTCATGTCAAAATTGCTCCCAGATTACACATTGTTCACTAAATGTCAGAGCTTTGAACACATGAAAACATTTTAGATTATCTCTGCTCTATTTATGTGTTGAAATAGTTTAGAGTAACATGATCTAACTTGATTAAAACCCAAAGTGTCTGTTTCACTCTTTTTTCTTTTATAGACCTAAAAGAAAACTCACAGTAGCATCAGAGTATGAAGCCTTAAAGTTAACCCTTGTAAAGATTCTTTAAATATTTTATTAATAAAATCAAGTAAAACGTCATGATTCTACCTTCCAGCTGCTTCTGATCCTCCACTTTGATGTTCGACTTCCCAGTCTCCTGGCACACTTCCCGTGGTCTTCTTAAGGAATCTAGCCCAGCAACCTGCACGAGCTGAATTTACATATGCCAGTCCTGTGATCAGAGACATCAGTGGTTGTACAAATGAATAACTCTCTCCCAAAGCAAGACATTAGCAAATCAAGGCTCTGGTAATGTTACCAAGAAGAGTTCCCCTGGTGAGCTAAGAGCAGAGACTTGGAGACAGATAATCAGAGAGCGATCGTTTGGTCCCAGAGAACCTTTCTTTGATGTTTTACGGCTGAAAGACTTCGATTTGGGTTGTTGCTTTGGTGCAAATGCTCGTGCTGCGTTCACTTCAGAGTAGTGGAAAAGGTTAGGTTGTTGCTGCTGTTTGCAGCCTGTTTTGACTAACTTCTGTATTTCAGGATGCATGTGGGAGAAACCAGTGACCACTAAGTATTTCCACATGCTGCCCTTTTAATTATCAGCAGGGGAGTGATGTGAACTCTTTTCTGAAAATTTTGCCTTGATTTGAAAAAAGAAAACATTAATGCCAGTGAAGTCATATCAATAGTATGGACCTTCTTTTATATCCTAAGCAGAGTTTCAGTGATGCATGCAGTAAAGAAATAATAGTATTTACTCCTAACAGAAGCAGAATACGTGCATTACAAGAATCCATTTTATGTGTGGATTTTCAGGGAACTTTGTCTTCATGCTGTCATCACCTGTTAACATATGAATTGTACAGTGATTTGGCCAGTAATAAACTCCCTGGTGCAAAGAGGTGACTACAGTGTTCAGCTGTTTAAAATTCATTTTCTCCTAAAGTCAATGGTCTCTATGTCTGAACTGCATGTCACCCTCAGGAGTGCTCTCTGTTGCTACTCTCTTTTGAAGCCTGTTCAGTGGTCAGTTATTGTACCTGCAACTAAATTTTCTCTGAATCCAAGACGGCCGCCAGACATTCAGACTTGTGGACCCTTGCTGACATTACCCTGTCAATCTGTCTATTCCAAAAGAACCCTAGAATTAAAAATAACAGCATAAAATAATTTTAAAAAATCAACAAATAAATCAATTAATAGATATGATTAACAGTAACATCAATAATTTTTGAACATCGTGTGTCAAATAAGCAGTAAACTACTGAATTGGGCATTAAGCAACACAAAGTACATTTCCAACATAAAGTTAGATTTGTGAAAATATGTTAAAATATTTTCCAAAGCATAAAAGAAAATAATTATTCACAGAGTTGTCAAAAAAGGAAGGGGGGGGGGGGGCATTTTTACACATATCTCCTAATGTTTTCTGTTGAATGCTCAGGTGCATGTAGTCCATGGGCATGGGAAAAACAATCAGTTTTTCTTTCTTTCATGCCAAAAGAAGGATAGAAACATTGGGTGAAATTCAGGTTTTCACAGTTCATGCATCAGAGGGTTAAAAAAGTTCACTTCTTGTAGCTGTGTGCTATTTAAACACTGTAGTTAAAGTTGTTAATCCACTTTCCCATATTGTAAACATGGATATAAAGTAGCAATGCTGGATGTTTGTACTTCTACATATATTGAAGAAATCTTTGAATCTAACTGCTCAAAATAGTTCATTCTAAAAATAAAAGTAAAAAAATAAATAAATAAAAACTTCCCCATTTGCTTATCACTGACCCACATGAACTTGTCCCATCAAAACTTTCACTGGCCCCAGCCCATTGGGTCTGGGGTTATAATGGACCCTGGTTTCGTACTGTACAATGAACAAATTCAATTAACACTAAGAAGAAAAGACAGGGGACCAATCATAGTTTTGAAATCCATGTAGATTATAATATTGTCTATGAAAAATGTATTCCAACCTTTCCTGTTTGGAGATTTCATGTGAGCGCACCTTCAAATAACAGATTTCCATCATCTACAAAATCGCTCATAAGCCCAAACACAGACTTACAAAGGTATTTTAACTTATTGGCACATTATTTAATTGTATTCATTGTTACATTGTTTACATGCATGTGCCTTAAACAGTGTTGTTCATGTCAAAGGCCAGATGAAGCTGACCAGTTTCATGGGCTGTCCACAGATAAAATTAACTCCAAGTATCATCAATAAGACCTAAATGATGTTGTGTTTAATAGAAAAAATCCATATGTGTAGTATGGGGCTAGAGGCAGCATTGTATGAGTGTGTTGAGGTAAAATAAAGATCAGCAGAGAGGAGAAATGGGAACAGAGAAAGAAATCAAGAGAAAGTGAGATGGACAGGGCGCTGTCCCTGCATGTCTTTGTGTAAGGAATGTGTTTGCTTGTACCCTGGCTTTATTTGTGTTATGTAGTGTGATCCCATTGTGTGGAGTAGATCCACTGAGCATGTATTCCCACCCTCCCACTAGCCCCCTGCTTTAGATAAAGCTATCTGGATCTGCAGCACACCTTTCTGCAGCGCCGTGAGCAGCTTACTGTTGTTGAGGCTCTCTCTGTATGTTCCTGGAGGATTGTGACGGTTGCATTGTGTGGGCTACAATGAGGGTGTGGTGAGTTGGCACATAGCACCATCTCCAAAACCACTATTAAGATGTTAATGTTCAGTGGCAGAGCTGGCTGCAGGCGGTGCAGTCCTTTTACATTTCAGGGAGCCTCCCATTCAACATTTTACTCAGTCCAGAGGAGGCCCACATACTCAATATTCAAGCATTTACCAGACATTTAGGAAAGACAGGTGAAGATATACATGAAGACAGACAGAACACCCAGCTAATGACTACTGTTGTATTTCAGAATGCTGTCCAATTTTTTTCTTAATTTAATGTGCATGCTGGAAAAAAAATCCCTGCCTACTGCAAACAAGAAAAAGGTTTAATATAACATTGTGAAATTATCACTAGTTTTACAAACAAGACCAGTGGTGTCTTTGTGATTGCAGGATACATTTGTTTGTTGGTGACTGACAAGTTTTGTTTTTTTTTGTTTTTTTTTTCTTAAACAAAAAACACCAATTCATGGCAAAGCAATTCCTTCCATATCTTTTGATTTTGAGTGGCTGTAAATTGGCACAGCTCATTCAAGAGTGGGTGTTCTGCTTTCTCATATTGTGAATTTGAATAAAAAATGGATATAAATTTAAATAAATATGGATATAACAATACTGAATGTCTAAAGTATGTGTGCAATTTTCAAACAGCTACATTTTTACAAGTTTTAGAAGTCTCTGAATCTGTCTTTAAACTGATCAAAACAGCCCGCATATAAAAATGGATTCAAACAATCTTTATGAGACTAGCTAAAATTATGAAGTCATCCCATAAGGATGACCTAACTACACACAACATGTCACAAGTGTGGACCTCAAATACTAAGGCCCACCCATATGTCTGCCCCAATAGGCCTCTGGAAAGCTGGCCAATCAGAAAGGTGGGGGTTTGTGAAATGGTATGCCTTAAAGAGACAGCAGCCAAAAAGATACCTTGAGTCATATAGGAACTGCTACAGGGGTGCCCGGGGTTTGGAATAAAGCCTTAAAAAAGCATAATCCAACCTCCTTATGCACTGCAATGATTGGGTTTTGTTAAGCATTCTGTTAAGTTAAAAAAAAAAAAAATGGTGATATATCAGGGGTTAGAGCTTTGTTTTCATTTTTGGTAAGTCATGATTATCTGCAGTAAATATATGTACGTAGACAGTCTGTGATATGATTGTTGTGACTGAAATGATCCACAGCTGACCAAAGTCTAAAGTCTAACATGTATTCCTATTTTATTTTTACCTTCACTGACTTTAATGAGAGTTAGTGCATCATATAAATACAACTTATAAAGATATGTAATAAGTCCATACAATTAAAAATATTTACCTGTGTCCCAGTGGTGGTACCCTCTGTCTCCTTCATGCTGGTTTTGAACCCCTAATAAGCCCTCTCCTCTGCTCACCGGATGTGAAGGAAGAAAGAGAGGGAGGTTTTCTTACACTTCAATTTCACGCATATTTTCTTTGAGGCTAATGAGAGCCTTAAATACGGTGCCAGACTTCAGGCTGACATTTTCACACACTGTGGCACCTTGTCACTGCAGATGAAGTCCTTATACCTGACTGCTGAGAGGTGTATGTGAACGTGTATGTGTGTGTGTGTGTGTATGTGTACAGTATGAGTGTGTGAAGAAAAGGAGAAAATTTGATACACGGGCATGAGCTGTTGTGAGTAGATGTGTTTTTACAGCATGGTGAATTAGTGGTAGAATGCAGCAGCATAGAGCACCTGGTCATTTCACTTGCATGTGCATTGAATTGGTTAAAATAATGTATATGGATGTTTACAAGATTACTCTGTATGTCTCACTATTATATGAATTGATCCTTGTTTGTTGGCCTCTGTTTCACACCTCATCTTTACTTCACATCTTGGTTCTGGTGTCGATCCTCAGGCCGACAACAGCTCTCATCGATCTCATCTCCTTGTGAGCTTCAATTCTTTGTCCAATCTGCTCTTTACCTCAGTGTTATGCAGCAAGAAGCATGAAACTGAAAGTGATGGAGGTCCCATTTAACTAGTTGGATATTATGAGATATTATGTAAGAGATGATGTGTAATTAGCAGGTGGTTATGAATGGGGTCACACCTGGGGGGGTTCTGTAATCCATAATTATCTGCTAACCAATCATCCAGCTTCTTGCCTGACAACCAACTTGAGATACCAACATGCCAGTTAAAAACACTGATATTATTTTTGAGATATTTTTTATCAAATCAAAATGATAAATGTATACAATTTAAACAAACAAAAAAATATAGGACTTTGTATGAAGATAACCATGTTAGCATGCTAACTTACACTTCAGTTTCAGCCACACTGTTTATCACTATGATGCTAACAGGAACTAACAGTTTAACCTCACCTGATGGCCCCTATGGTGTCAGTAAGCTTAAGTAAAACTCTCTGAACTCTTTCCCACGGACCTGATGTGTGATCAGTTTGCCTGTGGCGTAGCTCATTTAACTTGCTAAATGCTGCAAAGGTCTGTACTCAGGGTGGGTTAAAATGAGATCAGACTCCTCATCTTGTCTGGCTGTTTGGTCTCTGTTAATTATATAACATTAGCAGGTCTAGACCTGTTTATGCTTCTAGAAAACATCTTGAGATAAAATTTGTTGTTGCTGATATTATGTTAGTAAAAAAAAAGTCATCCCCTGTCATTGAGGTGTTTTAACCATAGACGCTGTTGTGCAGCCAGAGTCTGTACAGTCGAGAATTTGAGTGGAACTGGGTAACAAAAAAGCAAAATATATATATACAGTACAGGCCAAAAGTTTGGACACACCTTCTCATTCAATTTGTGTTTTCTTTACCTTTATGACCATTTACCAGACTGACTGACTTCATTTCTTAAAGTGATGATGGCCATTCGTTTTTCTTTAGTGAGCTGATTGGTTTTTGCCATCATATGAATTTTAACAGTTGTCCAATTGGGGTGTCAACTGTGTATTAACCTGACTTCTGCACAACACAACTGATGGTCCCAACCTCATTGATAAAGCCAGGAATTCCACTAATTAACCCTGATAAGACACAGCTGTGAAGAGAAAACCATTTCAGGTGACGACCTCTTAAAAAATGCTAAAAGTATACAAAGCAGTAATCAGAGTAAAGGGTGGCTATTTTGAAGAAACTAGAATATAAAACGTGTTTTCAGTTATTCCACATTTTTTTGTAAAGTACATAACTCCACATGTGTTCATTCAAAGGTTTTGATACCTTCAGTGAGAATCTACAATGTAAATAGTCATGAAAATAAAGAAAACACATTGAATGAGAAAGTTTGTCGAAACGTTTGGCCTGTACTGTATATGTTTTTTGCTTTTTTGTTACCCAGTATTTGTATTTGTATTTTGGGGGTCTATTCTCTTTTGAGCTCTCAAACCTCTGATTTCTTATATTCCTGATAAAAACTACACATGATCGGCAGCTGTCAATCACCATGAAACAAAACTTTAAACCCAGTTTTTAAGCATCTAATAACTAATGAAAAATCAACTCCTCAGAAAAAAGAGGACTTGAACACAATCCAGTTATATACTATCTTCATACCACCGCAGTGAGAAACATTTCTATGAGGTGTAATAATTTTTCTTTAAGTTTTATCACCTCTGATCTGTAATGAATTGGGAAATGGAGATCTTGATATAGACTGCGGCCAGTCACCGGGGGGGGGGTTAGGGAGATCTCAGTGAGTGCCAACTGTCATGGCGTCCACTGATTATACAGTATATGGTTTTACCCACTCAGAATAAAGCATCTGCTGGGCAATAAGAGTGAATAAACAGCTGGAGGAACATGCATATTTTGACCTTTTACCTTGCAGAGAGTTGTTACTGAATAGTGGACATCAGCGAATAACAGAGCTTCAGACACAAATAAAGAGCTCGCACCTTTGTGTGATTACACTCTCAGATCCTGCATGGGTGGAAATGTGCAGCCTAGTTGCTCTCTGAGTGTTTGATAACTCCCCTTAGCAATGATTAAAAAGTGTATTTTTTAATTGTTCTAAGCCGACCTGGTTTGAAACTTGCATCTCCTTTCTTGCCAAAGCCACAAGGACAACAGATGAGGAAAGTATGCGTCAGTTTGCATATGTGCCTGTGTGTGTGTATGTGTGTGTGTGTGTTTGTCTCCCACACGGCCCCGGTTCCTGCCACTCACTGTAAACTAGTCTGCGGCTCGTCACAGACAGACGTTGACACACTCCCAGTCTAATGCGCTCATTAGGGACTGCACAGCACACACATAATTGATAGCCAAGACACACGATGCACACACATTATTGCAAAAAAACAGTTTCGTTTTTTTAATGCTGCAGTAGAAAACAAGGTTATATGAAGTCATATAATGGGGGGGGGATCATTGTCAAGATCAACAACAACAGAAAACGAGAGAAGGAAATGAAAAAGACAAACGGCACAGAATGCATTACAGTATCTGTGCTGTTTACATGCCGATATTTTACACATAAGGTTTCTTTTTTTTGTATTTCACTACACTGGCAGCTGTCAGTTACTTCAGCAAATTAACTGCCAAAAATGTAGCAGAACTTGTCACTCAAGAGGTTAGTGTAACCATGGTTACTTTTCATATCCCGAGAAGATAAAGCTGCAGTGTGGAGTCATGGCAGAATAATTAGGCAGAACAAAAATAAAAAAGTAGGACCAATTGAAAAAGGCATTCAACAATATGAAACAACCAAGAGTGCTTATAAATAACAGTTTACATGTGAAATATCTTCATAAAGTCACATCTTTTTGTACAACCTTCAGTAACTTTTAAGTGTTCATACAGTGGCACATGTAGAGTAGTGTCTGGTAAAAACAGTCTTTAACCCTATGAGCACGAGTTGGGAAGGAAAAGAATCACCTGTTGTCATCCTTTTGCTACTTATCTCTGTGTGGTATCCTTT
>RPOG01001602.1:59390-137793 GCA_008086565.1 Thalassoma bifasciatum
AATGCTGCAAAGGTCTGTACTCAGGGTGGGTTAAAATGAGATCAGACTCCTCATCTTGTCTGGCTGTTTGGTCTCTGTTAATTATATAACATTAGCAGGTCTAGACCTGTTTATGCTTCTAGAAAACATCTTGAGATAAAATTTGTTGTTGCTAATATTATGTTAGTAAAAAAAAACCATAGACGCTGTTGTGCAGCCAGAGTCTGTACAGTCGAGAATTTGAGTGGAACTGGGTAACAAAAAAGCTATATATATATGTATATATATATATGTATATATATATATATATATATATATATATATATATATATATATATATATATATATATATATATATATATATATATATATATATATATATATATATATATATATATATAGTATAGGCCAAAAGTTTGGACACACCTTCTCATTCAATTTCCGTTTTCTTTATTTTTATGACTATTTATCCTACTGACTGACTTAATTTCTTAAAGTGATGATGGCCACTTGATTTTCTTTAGTTAGCTGATTGGTTCTTGCCATAATATGAATTTTAACAGTTGTCCAATAGGGCTGTCGGCTGTGTATTAACCTGACTTTGCTGTGAAGAGAAAACCATTTCAGGTGAAAAAGTATACAAAGCAGTAATCAGAGTAAATGGTAGTTATTTTGAAGAAACTAAGATATAAAACCTTTTTGCAGTTATTTCACCTTTTTTTGTAAAGTACATAACTCCACATGTGTTCATTCAAAGGTTTTGATACCTTCAGTGAGAATCTACAATGTAAATAGTCATGAAAATAAAGAAAACACATTGAATGAGAAAGTTTGTCGAAACGTTTGGCCTGTACTGTATGTTTTTTGCTTTTTTGTGACTTGGTATTTGTATTTGTATTTTGGGGGTGTATTCTCTTTTGAGCTCTCAAACCTCTGATTTCTTATATTCCTGATAAAAACTGCACATGATCGGCAGCTGTCAATCACCATGAAACAAAACTTTAAACCCAGTTTTTGACATCTAATAACTAATGAAAAATCAACTCCTTAGAAAAAGGAGGACTTGAACACAATCCAGCCATATACTATCTTCCTACCACCGCAGTGAGAAACATTTCTACGAGGTGTTTTCATTTTTTTTTCAGCTTTACCACCTCTGATCTGTAATGCATTGGGCAATGGAGATCTTGGTATATAATGCAGCCAGTCACCATGGGAGAGTGTTTGTGGAGACCTCGGTTAGTGCCAACTGTCATGGCGTCCACTGATTATACAGTCTATGGTTTTACCAAATCTGAATAAAGCATCTGCTGGGCAATAAAAGTGAATAAACAGCTGGAGGAGCATGCATATTTTGACCTTTTACCTTGCAGAGAGTTGTTACTGAATAGTGGACATCAGCGAATAACAGAGCTTCTGACACAAATAGAGAGCTTGCACCTTTGTGTGATTACACTCTCAGATCCTGCATGGGTGGAAATGTGCAGCCTAGTTGCTCTCTGAGTGTTTGATAACTCCCCTTAGCAATGATAAAAAGTGTGTTTTTTAATTGTTCTAAGCCGACCTGGTTTTAAACTTGCATCTCCTTTCTTGCCAAAGCCACAAGGACAACAGATGAGGCAAATATGAGTCAGTTTGCATATGTGCCTGTGTGTGTGTGTGTGTGTGTGTTTGTCTCCCACACGGCCCCGGTTCCTGCCACTCACTGTAAACTAGTCTGCGGCTCGTCACAGACAGACGTTGACACACTCCCAGTCTAATGCGCTCATTAGGGACTGCACAGCACACACATAATTGATAGCCAAGACACACGATGCACACACATTATTGCAAAAAAACAGTTTCGTTTTTTTAATGCTGCAGTAGAAAACAAGGTTATATGAAGTCATATAATGGGGGGGGGATCATTGTCAAGATCAACAACAACAGAAAACGAGAGAAGGAAATGAAAAAGACAAACGGCACAGAATGCATTACAGTATCTGTGCTGTTTACATGCCGATATTTTACACATAAGGTTTCTTTTTTTTGTATTTCACTACACTGGCAGCTGTCAGTTACTTCAGCAAATTAACTGCCAAAAATGTAGCAGAACTTGTCACTCAAGAGGTTAGTGTAACCATGGTTACTTTTCATATCCCGAGAAGATAAAGCTGCAGTGTGGAGTCATGGCAGAATAATTAGGCAGAACAAAAATAAAAAAGTAGGACCAATTGAAAAAGGCATTCAACAATATGAAACAACCAAGAGTGCTTATAAATAACAGTTTACATGTGAAATATCTTCATAAAGTCACATCTTTTTGTACAACCTTCAGTAACTTTTAAGTGTTCATACAGTGGCACATGTAGAGTAGTGTCTGGTAAAAACAGTCTTTAACCCTATGAGCACGAGTTGGGAAGGAAAAGAATCACCTGTTGTCATCCTTTTGCTACTTATCTCTGTGTGGTATCCTTTGATTAAATAACACATTTATAAAACTAGTGTGCAAAACAATTTATTTCATGTCTTCATATACTGTGCACCAGCAGATAGTCATAATCCTTTTAAATTAAAAATATAGAAATGATGCATAATTTAGACAGGAATTAGTTATTACATTTTATGTACATATTTTACACAGACCTGAATTAATATAGGTCCCTGATCGACCAAAGTAAAGATTTTTTTTTTCTTTTCTATCACAAAGCTTCAGTGCTTGTGTCGAATCTTGCAAGCATTTCTCAGACAAACATTGAGACTTGAATCAAAACCTTGCAGTGAAAAGAGAATCTGTCTTTTGAAAAATGCTTTAGCGTCTAGGATTAGACTCAATACACCTCTGTTTAATTCTCACAACAGCTTCAAGAGTTCACGACCTCCAATCTGAAGTCCATAGTGTTTGGATCGTAGGTGAAGAAGTGCTTTTCCGTACTCAGAGGGTTAAATTGAAATGCTGACTCCAGCACAAAAAA
Organism: Thalassoma bifasciatum; assembly: GCA_008086565.1. Taxonomy (NCBI): domain Eukaryota; kingdom Metazoa; phylum Chordata; class Actinopteri; order Labriformes; family Labridae; genus Thalassoma; species Thalassoma bifasciatum. Next base: position 62,324 of record RPOG01001602.1, read on the forward strand.
GGAAAAGATAGAGACGGGGATAAAATAAAATAATTAAAAAAAATGGAAAGTGCACCAGATTTAGTTATAAAATGTTTAACAAAACTGATTCATTTAGGCATGCTTCTTTTCACACCCCAGTGATGCCAAAATAGAACGGACCTTAATTCCATTTACACACATTTCAAAATACACACCACTTCATATTATAATCTCATTTTTTAAACCTTCATATACTTTATCTTTTTCATGACAACAGTCCCCATTGGCACACTTTGACAGAAGTCTCTATCATGTCAAAGGTGATCTCTGAAATCAAGTGTCTTGGGCAGGAGCGAGTCTACCTCACATAGAAACAAAAGATAAACAACAACAACACAAAATTTAAAACCATGTGCCAAAACTCAAAGCAGTAGTTGTATGGCATCTTTGTGCAGTTCCATCACATTAATAATCCTTTCTTTATTTTTAAAGAAATGCTAAAAGAGAGCAAGAAAGTGAGCTGTTATAAAAGAGTGCAGCATCGTCCCTTGCCGCTGCTACTGTTTCTCCAGCTCACTCACATACATGAGGTGGTCCTCGGGGGATTTCCCATGAGTTTTGCTCAGGTGGAGTTTGACCGCGTGCTTGCTTGCAAAAGTCCGGTTGCAGAGCTTGCACTGATAAACGGCCCCACTGTCATCGTCATTGTCAGGGGAGGGTGATGGGGAGTCATTTGAGGACAAAGAGGTGATTAAGGATGAGGGCAGGGAGATGGGTAAGGAAGAAGGTAAGGACGTGGGTAAAGATGAGGGCAAAGGGTGGCTGGATGGGTGAAGATGCGAGAGCAGTTTTTCAGAAAGTCCTTTGGTGTGGCGTTGTTGGTGATGCTGTGAAATCTGGCTGAGCAGCTGCTCCCCAGAGAGCTTGGCCAGATCTCGCAGTCGAAAACCCAAGTGGGATTCCAGGTGGCTGACATAGGTGGACGGTGAACGGATCTGAGAAGCGCAGTCACTGCAGAAGAACACAGGGTGGCCTGAATCCAAGTTTTTCAAGAACTTGGTGCCACCGGTTCTCCTCAGCTGGTACTTGACATTGGCCAACCAATGTGATATCGTCGTCATTGAGAGGCCTGTGAAACGGGAGATGTGCATTCTCTCCTGGGGGCTCAGGTCCGACATCACGTACTTGCCATCACTCGTTTGTCTCAGACTGGAAGCAAACTGGGCCTGCAGGATGAGGAGGTGCTGAGGGTTCCAGTTGGACTGACGACCTTTACGTTTCTGGGCAGGAGAAATATCTTCTGTCTCGTCCTGTGTCACTCCTTCAATATCAGAGCGCTCGGAGAGGCTGGTCGGTGTGGAGGATTTGGAGACAACCTGGCTCTCAGTCAGGTTCCTCAACATGTCAGAGATATCTGACAGTGCATTTTCCCGTAAAGGAGATGTTGACATAAAGGAAGCTACTGCTGCTGAGGCTTTGGTCATCGTCATGGTAGCAGAGGGAGATATTGAGGAGGGGGTGGAGGTGGTAGAGGACAGAGCTGTTGAACCCAAAGAGCCAGTGCTGCTGTTTTTTTCAGCATGTTTGCCTTTGGTGAGATCCATGGGTTGGTCATTGCTGGGATGTTGCTGGTAAAAGTAGCGATCTAAGTGGTCATTACTGGGCTTTTTGGTCTGTGCTGGTGGGGTAGAGGCAGCCACTGCTGCTTTTTCTGCCAGGCTATTGCTCATCTTGAACAGCATGCTCATGGGGTCAAGGGAGGGCAGGGCGGGCTTCGCAGCCTTCCCCAGGTGGACGTTCATTACTGACTGCAGTGCACTGAGAGGGTTGACAAATGGCTGTTCTGGAGGCGGATGGTCTGTGATGATGGCTGTACTGCCACACAGAGAGGCAGGTAAGGGAGATGTCACAGCATTATTATTAGACTCCACACCATTTTCCATAGACTCTTTTATGGAAATGTCCCCGTTTGAATCTCTGTGATTGGCTCCACTACCATCATCCACTACTTTTTCCACTCTACTTGAACTCTCAGGAGTTTTACTTCTTGTTCTGTTTTCTTTGGGGGACTCTCCTCGCATGGACTCCCCTGCCTCACTGTTACAGGGTGACGGAGTGGTACGTCTCAGAGGAGATCCCCTCACAGTACTGCTTGGTTCTCTCATTTTCTCCTCAACCTTAGCCACTTTTTCTGTCACTTTCTTCACTAACTCTTCCATGGCATGGAAATTGTTTTTGGGTAGTGGGGAAGTGTGGCAGCTGGATGGGGAGATCAGGGGCTGGCTCTTACTTGTGGGAGAGAGGATCTCACCTCCAGGGAAGATATATTTAAGAGGAGAGTTCTTCCCAGAGTTGCCTAGAGAGAGTTTCATTATGTTTGGGAGCTGGTAGGCTGCATGGATGCTGGGATAACCACCCCAGCTTGGAGCTCCATTCTGGGCTTTGTTGATGGCTGAAGTCACTGTGTTCTCCAAGGACTTTAAGATGTCAAAACCACCTTTTGGACTCTCTTCAAGATCTTCTTCAGTCAGATAAGAGTACTTTGAAGAAATATCAAACTTCTCCTCTGCTTCCTCATCCCCTCCTGCCCTCTTCTCCTTGTTTATATTATTTCCGTTGTTGACGATGGGCTCTTTAGTACACTCTTCTTCCTTCTCCTCCTTTTTTATTTCAACAACCATAGCCTCGGGGGAGACGCTGGTTTGAGGGGGGACAGGAGCGGGTGGTGGGGAGAAGGTTGTGGCAGCCAGGGGTACGGACTGGACCTTTTCTTCAGCTGGTGTAATGGATACTGGGGCTGGGGTAGGTGACTCCATCATGGGCTTGCCTTTCTTAATAGCCGAATTGGTGACTTTAATAAAGTGTCCCGTCACCATCATGTGAGCAGTGAGCTCCTGCAATGTGTCGTGAGAGCTGCCACACTCCATGCATTTGAGGATCTGAGACTTCCTGGATTCAAACTGCCAGGCATAGCTGGCACCGTTCTGGTGTCCATAGCGGTTGTTGGGTGTAATGTAAGGGTTGGTGACCTTTTGAAGCATATCGTTAGTGTCACCGAGGGTAGTGGGCTTAGGTGTGGCCCCTCCATTTGAGTCAGGTGAGCTGGGAATGTCAATGTCAATAGGGGCTCTCTTTCGAGCAGAGGAGATAATCTTAGCTGCCACTGGTGTAACGGGCTCTTTCAGAGGCACTTTCTGGTAGTGTTTTGTCTTGATCATGTGAACACTCAGGTCTTGAAGGGATTCAAAAGAGTGCCCACAGTACATGCACTTCAGAACTTTTTGTGCATCCTCTTTTCCCTCCATCTCTAGCAAGGAACGCTTTCTAGGTTTTGACCACCGTTTGGTCCCTTCACTATCCGTCTCGTGGTTATCATCGCGATAGTGCCCAGTCTCATTCATGTGCACCGTGAGCTCCACCAGAGTATCGTAGGCTGCACTGCAGTCCTTACAGCGGAATTTGCTGGCACCAGTGAATATAGAGCCGTACAGCTTGGAGCTCTGCCGGTAAAGTTGGACGGTGCTAAAGAGGTTTGGTTCTGTAGATGCTGTGGATACAGCTACTGTGGGATGTTGAACCAGGCCAAGTCTGTGTTGATGGTTCTGTGAGGCCTGGAGGGTTTTGGCCATCGCTGTCTGGTGCCAGTCATAGCCACCACTTCCACAGCTACTGCTACTGCTGCTGCTGCTACTGCTGCTGTGACTACGAGGAGGTTTTTCAGCAGGGGGCTGGCTCAGGTTCAGATTCAGTGTGGACCAATAGGAGTTGGTCAGGAAAGAGGTGTAAATGGCCTTCATCTTCTCCAGACTGTCGGCCACAGACCCTGTTGTTGCAGATATGGCCTCCTCTCCGCTGCCTGGAGCAGCAGCGTTGCCAGCAACCATCATAGCAGAGGATGAAGACAAGGCAAGGACATTGGAGGGGTCTTTAGCGAGGAGGACATCGTCATCATTTTTCAGGGAGGAGTTCTCAAAGTCTGACATCCTGTCACTGGATTCACTCAGGTGAGACTCACTGTCCAGCTCCTGTCCAGAAAAGTCAGCAGCATTTGGGGAGTCATGGAAACCAGTGGATCCTGGCCTGTCCTTGAGGATAAAGTCCTTGTCCTGACAGAGGAACTTGGTAGCAGGTTCCTCTCCTTCCTGACCCGAGTCTTCTCCATCCAGGTCCTCATCCAACAGGGCTGCTTCCTTCTCATCTTCAGGTACATATGCTGCTCCCCAGGAGAAAGACAAAGAGAGACAGAGACAGATTTGTTAGAACCACACTGGCAGTATATCTGATGATAGAGATTCTCAGCTCTGTATTCCTGTTACTTCACCTAGCAGGGAGCTGATAGAAACACAAGATACTGACATTCACACTTTCTCTCCAGGAAACACAGCAACCATCCAATGACATGCAAAGACAAAGTATTTCCAATCATAAACTGTTGCAGTAATTCTGTTCCAACTCCCCCTTTTACACTGACATTGTTTTCAAATTGGAATTAAGTCACCACCCCCTCCCTATCTCTCCCCACCCCCAGGTCTTTGTTCTGTACTGCAGGAAATCAGAGACAGTCAGAGAGAGAGATGGAGAATGGAGAGAAATATGGAGGGAGGGAGAGGGGAAAAATGTCTCTTCAAACAGAACTTGCCACCTTATTCTTCTCAAGGGGCAACAGCTTGAAATTAAAACTAAATTTGAAATTAATGAAGCACATTCTGGCGGTGGCATTCGTTTCTGAAGTAATAAATTACTTGTATCAACCTCGGAGACAGCGGTTCCTGTCTGTCAATTAATATGTCTTACGCTTCTTCTGCAGACTCTAATGCATTCCCTAACAGACACACTCGCCATTTAAATTAAGCATGCATTTTCACTCATTACACTGCTCAGCCCTCGCCTCCTCGTAAATAAAAATGAATGTATGTTCGTTTGCCTGCAACAAATCTCTCCCCGCAAAACCCATTTGCTTCAATTACCAAAGATTAGAAAAAAAGTTTAGAGTTATTATTTACAGTTTAGCTTCGGGAGTGGGCTTGAGGCTTTCAATTTATATTCTAATCCCTCTAGTTTAAGTATAATACAATGGAAATCATACAGAGAAAATATGTATCCTGACAAATCACAGTTCTGCCTCTTCGTACATCTATGAATGTTTTCTTTAGTTAATAAGTCTATCAAAAAGATAGAACAACATCAAGATGAGAAAGGCAGCGTGCTCTGACTTAGTGATTAAAGCTGAGTTTCTAAATAACACTTGATGCTCATGGAGGTACATGTAAACATGCAAACTCCTATCACAGCAGCTACTGGCAAAGAGGACGAGCGTGTGTGTGAACGTCAGCGGCCTTGTGCTGAACATTCCTTTCTGTGACAGGCCATCATTCATCCCAACTGGTATGTAAACACAGTGTTAGCTGGTCAGCCGGATGAGTGTGGCAAGGAAGCACATATTTTATCACAATGTACCACTTAACATGAAAGATTTAACAAATGGTAAAACAATGGTACATATATGAAGACTGTATGTTTGAAGATGACTGAAATTAAGAGTTTGCAGATGCAAAGTGAAGGAAAATTCAGTGTAGAAGCTGCACTTTCAATGCATTTTTTTGTCATTGGTTCCATACACTAATGCAAACAGTACACCGGTATAAAAACAAGGGCGTGGGCTTAGCATAGTGGTTAAGACGGACACCCTTAAAGCAGTCGGACATTCCCCCACTCACTCTCCCAGTTTCCTGCTCTGTCCACTGCCCTGTCCTCTCCAAAAAATGGTGAAAAGAAAAACGTGAAATATGATTAAAAAGAAAAAAAGAAAACAGCAACCAGACAGTATTTCATGAATTTACTGCATTTCAATAAAATTCAATTCATTTCAATTTAGTGTAATTCAATTCAATTTTAAGTGTTCACTGCAACTTGTTTCCCTGTACAATGAAAGGGATGCCGTGAAATGAAAGATAAAAATAGATGGATAATTGAGAGCAATAAAGTAAACACAATAAGAAATATGTACTGTGCAATAAGGCTGAAAGATATATCACTATTGTATCAGTACCTAGATATGAACGTTCGAGATATTAATATCCCCAAACTAACCTCATCAAAGATAACAAAGATATCAATTTTACCCCCTCATCCTGCATGTTGATCTCAGGTAGTTCACTGATTATTGGTGGCTTTCTGTTAATGGTGATGATTGTTTGTGAGTTCTTATCAATAAACAGCACTTTCCACATCCTGTTGTATTGTGATGCTTTTATCTTTTTGATAAATGTTGAGTTTTCACAAGACATTCGGCTTTTATATCAAGATATGATATTTTGTCCATATCATTTTGCACTACTTTGCAATGGAGCAAGAATGTGGACATTTATGTACGCAAGCATCTATTTAATTATGCAATACACGCTGGATACACAGCTAGGTCGACCACTTCTTAACAGCTTTTCGCCCTCACTAGCTTGTAATCATGCAATTAAATAAACAATGGTACACTATGAAGTAAGTCAACCTTGTAGGACTCTGGTTTAATTGTAAAGACTTGGAAATACATATTGTAACCAGCAGAGGTGGTCTGTACAGTTTGGGGTCCATAGGGTGGCAATAACAGATGGTTCTTATACGAGCTTCACAGCTTCACAGCAACTACACATTGCTGAACCCAGTAATTGACAATATCCTTTATATCCATGCAACTTATATTTATATTTTTCAATAACTAGTTTTTAGAAATGCAAACAGTTTAGTCAATACAGGCTAAAGGGTGAGTTTGTATGCTTTCATATGTAACACCTCTCTAACTATGTAGATTCATAATAAAACACAGCCTCATTCTCTAACCAATGTCTTGTACGTGTTTGTGTCTGTATGTGTGTATGTGTATGTGTGTGTTATTTCTGCATCCCCACCAACACACGGGAGTCTCTGTCATTGTCAGGCTACTGCTTCGCCATCGGCAATGATACGACACCACCGTGGGACAAACATATGCACAGAGACACAGATATCCCAGAGCCCATTACAAATCACACGCACAAACTGGCACACACACGTACACACACTCACTCACTCACTCATACACACAGGAGTTGTACTGTAACTGCTGTAGCCTAACAGCTCTTTGCCTCCAGGCGATCTCAGGAGCTTCTCCCTCGAATATGAAGTCTGCTCCAACATTTAGGTTAACAAAAAGGCTCCATTTGAAAGACTTCAAACATGATATCTCACATCTGATGCTGATGCTACAACAGACTACAGGCTCACCTGACCTCTATCCACAGACTTATCGTTGTTTGTCTTTAATCCCGTGGACTATTTAAAACCTTGATGATCTCTCAGCTGCTGTTTTAAAATTTATGGATATCAAACAGGCTCACAGAAACATACCTGCAGTGCCTCCCTCTCAGAGCTTCCCCTTCTGTCTCTGTCTTTCTCCCCCACTCTCTCAGAGACACATCCACCCGCCCGCACATATGTGCAGCCGAGCAAACCCACATGTACATGCCATCTGTTCTGAATCAGCCAAAACGACAGCTGTTTAAGAGAACAATGCTCTGGCTGAGGAAACAGCCGAACACAGCAGCCCGGCGCTCTCATCAAGGCCAAACATCAATGTGAAATCTCCTTTAAAACACAACATACACACTGCACTTCAAATTAGCTGCCTTTGTGTGATAAGAACATAGTGTGTATTTGTGTGTGTGTGTATGTGTGCCCATCTGTGTACCTGCAAGTGCGTGATATGTGTATAGACACATGCTGAGTGTATGTGCCGGGTGAAACCTCGGTGTGGAGGATACAGATACCCACAAAGAGCGTGAAGCACACGGCTGATTTCTGGATTTGTCTTAGGCAGAGGATGTTGAGACATTGAGGCATTTTGACATTAAGTGGGTGCAATGTTACAATAAAATGGTGAAAGGACTACCCACTTACTACACACCTTCTACATACACACACAAACACACAAAATGATCAAACAAAACATAAACTAAACAAGAGCATAAATCAAAGACCTGTCTATTCAGTTTTGAGTTTGTGTTGTCATAATTTTATAACTGAAATTTACTTTATCCTTTTCAATATTTTAGTTTCCTGTATTTTATTTTTTAAGCACTAATAGTGGTACTTTTAGTTCTTTTATTAATCTTCAACCCTTATCCTTACCTTTTAAATCTAACATCACAACTTGTTATCAAATTGCTATTTCGATGATTTAATTTAAATTAACTTTTTAACTGTTTAATTCAATTTTTTGCATATAGTGTGCATTTGTTTGTAGTACAAAAACTTTTTTTCAATATTCAGCATTAATATTGTTTTATACTTCCTGTATATTGGAGTATATTTTTTCAGTTGCTGTAAAGGCCTTTCGAATTGATTTACTGTGGCCCTTTGAAGCAACTTGGAGTTTTTTGTGCCACCCATGCTGCTTAATGACCGAGAGTCTTTCAATTTTTATTTTATTTTTATTGATCAACATTAGATCGAACTGCACAACACTTCTAACCATTTTATTTACACACGTTTGGCTTGTCAAAGCCGGATTTTTAGCCCGAAATGAAACAAAAACACATAATGTAATAAAGGAAATGGAAAAAAAAAACCAAAATGTTATCACATTAAGCCCAAAATAAAACAACCAGTTACTGGTTCAGTCAGTTATTACATTCTAGGGCTGAACAATTTCCAAAAACAAACTAATTGCGGTAATTTTTCCTTAAATTCTAATTGCAATTTATTATGCAATAATTTTTAGGTTTCCTGTCTTATGTGTTGTTAAACAAAAACATTTTTGGAAATGACCATTAACATTAATAACAGCATGATAACACTCCATGATTTTTTTCTACTTTTTATTTATTTATTTATTTATTGCTCATTTTAGTCACTTGTCACTCTTTTCTTTACGCTTTTTTTTTAACCAATTTTTGCAACTTTCTCACTATTTCTCAAGTTTATTACAATTTCCTTGCCAAATTTTCTTTCTTTTGGACCATTTCTGCCACCTTAAACTTACTTTTCTCGCTACTTCTTGCCATCTTTTGCCTTTTTTCACTGCTTATATTGTTGCTCTTGCAAAGATAGTTTTCAACAATTTAGCTCTTTGGTCATTTAGTCATTTTTACCTATTGGGCCTAACATGACTTGTTTTTGCTCAAAATTTCCTCTTTTCATCAATTCAACAACTACTGTAGCCAACATGATCTGCATCCATGGTTCCCGACTGCTGTTACATTAACTTGTATCAGATTTAGGTTCCAACCATTATGTTTCCATTGTGATCCAATTAAATATAATGTAATTATAGCAATGATATGAAGATAGTAGAAATGCATATCAGAACAGTACTCCAACTGCCAGGTAATCTTTTGGTTATTGAAGATACTAACAAAAAAAATCTCTCACTGCTTTGTCATTCTGAAAACCACTGCTTCCTTATATCACTTTTGTCATTTTGATCCTTTCACACACTCTTGTAACTCTCTGTCAGGGCCAACTAAACTCAGCAATACCGCCCAAGGTTTCCAGAGAGAAACTTTTCATTGTCCCACTGTCCATTCAAATCTTGACAAAGCCCAGTTTCACTTTTATGTGATAGGAAAATGTCACTTTACATTCTGTCCTTTATTGTACGTATTGTTGTAGCTGGATAATCAAGAGCAGAAGTTGAAAGAGAAGGCAGAAAAAAAGGACAGAGAGGTACGTGTGACAGACGAGAGGAGACCGTGGGGCTGAAAGAAGGAGGGAGGGGGGGGACTTGGAAGGAAGTCAGGACTGGGCCCACACACACACACACAAACACACACTCACACACAAATGCACAAACATGAACATGCAGAGATGAACCCCAAGGCCTCTGGCTTAAGTCCAAGCACCGAGGGTGACAACACAATGACCCAGGATACTGGGGTAAATACAGAGGAACACATTCATGCTCAGAAACACACAACACCACTGGGGTAAAGTAAGCCTGGGCCAAACACAACAGGTATACAGGTGCTCTTTTAATTAGAAGCGAGAGACAGACAGAGTTCCAGATGAATTGTCAGCAGGGTGGAAGAGAAGGTTTGATCTCATTTTCAGAGGAGCAGGCTGGGGGAGATTGCTGATTCTGAAACTGTTGTTTCAGGGCGAGGAAGTGATTCATGACATCTGCATAAAACTACAAATCCCTGCTTTGAAAGTAAATAATCCTGATTGTAAAATAACAGTGAATGGAACATTTTGACCTGTGAAAGATACTTTGATTATAATGCTGTGCTTCAGAGCTGCAGTGTGTGTGTGAGTGTGTGTGTGTCTATGTGTGTGTGTTCGTGAGGAAATGCTTCTGCAGATGTTATGATGTTAGGAAACAGTTTATCATGCTTATATAACCACTTAACAGCCCTATCAGACACACAGGCACGTCAGCGCTGTCTGTTTACACTTCTGCTTGGACCGTGCAGTTTCATTGGTGGAATGTGTGTGAGTGTGTGTGACATGCAGAGACACACTGTTCACATCAGACTCCAGCAAGGCAACATTTTAAGACAGGGCTTGAGACATGTTTGTATGCTAAGATGAAAGCAAGCCTCATCTGGATTGGCTTTAATACACTTTTAGTGTGTTTGTATGTGTGTGTGTAGTTGCTTTTCACGTGTATGTGTTACTTGAAATCCACCCCTGCACCATTTCTCACTTGATGAGATCCTATAATCTCCAGCCTTGCCTCCCTCCCTCCGTCTCTTCCATCCCTCCCCAATCAGCAGTGCAACCCACATTAATGAAGTTAATTGAATCTGAGATCGATAATGCTTAATTATTGTGATTTGACGTACACGGTCAGATTTGTAGGTGTGTGTTTGTGTGTGTGTGTGTGTGTGTGTGTGTGTGCAGCGAGGGTGGTTAAAGGGGCATGGCTGTCTGCAGTGAGTGCCTTGGGACTGGCGAGGCGTGCCATCGATCCCAGGAGGTGTTCGATCGACCAGAGGCCTGACGAATGGAGCTGTTCCTTCAACCAGCCAACATGACTTCCCAGCCTTCCAACATATTTACAGTATCACTGAAATATGATGCACTAACCACTTCTCCGTGTTGCTGGAAACATCAGCGCACAAACTGAGAAATGAGTCACCAACAAATCACTACAGCAGTGGTGAACAGAAACCTCGAGTAAGTCCACGGTTATTGGGAGTTACAGTTCACTTACTGGACACTATCGATTTTATGTTTTACCTTTAAAACATTTTTGAAACACGTGTCAGTGCATCAAGTCAATACTTTGCCTAAACACACGGGAGCATGCAGAAACACAACACGTCATCTACTTGTCAGCTCATGTCATCTAACACCGCTTATGACATAATCAAAGTTTGAAGGATCAAAGCTGAACCAAACGATACAAAAAGCTTGAGTGTGATACTTTGGACGGGCGCTTCAACCTGAAATTCAATTCAACGCTGTTTCCGGCTCGGCAGTAGAGTTGGTCTTCTCTTAACCAGAAAGTTGGGGGTTCGATCAGCTCCTTAAGTCACATGCCGCAGTGTCCCTGAGCAAGAAACTGAACCCAAAATGCTCCCGCTCCTGCGCATTAGTGTGTGAATGTGTATGAATGAGATTAGCTAACACTGATGGTCTCTCACTAAAACAGCCTCCACCATCTGTGTGTGAATTTGCCTTGCAGTGTAAAGTGCTTTGAGCGAGAGCAGAGAGATTAGAAAAAAAGCTATAAAAATACAAATCTATCGTTTATCAAGAGTCACTTACAAAAAAATCGCAGTGTTCTTTAATTATTTGCAAATGCCCTGTTCCCTTTTTTGCAACATTTTGCAAAAATCATTGAAAACAGAAGAAAAAACACATGGTTATATTTTTTTAGTGATTAAAACAGAACAGTCTTTCTTATATATTTGCAGCAAATATCAGACAAGAAATTAAAGGGATGGACACCATAGAATTGTGCCACAGTCACATCTCATCACCAAATGGTCTCTATCTTTGTCTTTTTGAGGCATTTCAGACAATGAAAATGAAGATTTTCTGACCTTTCTTAAACATTTTAACTTATTTTGCTTTTTTATTTCCTTTGTATGTAGTTGATATTATATGTATACCCTGTTGCCCAGAAAGTTGCAATAAAACATTCCCTGCTTCTCTCAGGAAATCATTTTGATTTGCAAACATAAATAGCGATTTAACTCCACTGTGATACATTCAAAAAAAAAAAAAAATCTTGAAAAAAGGTATTCACTTTATCTAAAGGAAAGTAAATCAAATTATTAAGTCATTTCATGAGAAGAGGTAAAAAATGTTTCATTCCAACTTTCTGGGCAACAGTAGTTCATAGGTTTCATTCTTACTCTTCATGACATGTTTCTTTCAATGCAATTGATCTCACTGTTTCATGACCTCATGAATGATTTTCAGGCCTGCAGCTTCACAACTTTGGATACTTTTAATTCTAATAACTTAAAATGCTCCAAAGGCTTCTTACAGATGTGTACAATTTACTTGCAGCACAGATACACTGTAGGCTCATTTTAGGTTTACTCACCCTGTAACATTAAAATATACGCCAAAAACAAAATTCAAGTTTCTTAACCCGTGTGTTGCTTGATTTAACTCTGTATCATATTTCATCACGGTGGTATGATACTTTCCTGTTTGCTGTTTCCCTTCTAAATGTACTCCCTACATATTTTCTCTGGCCTGTAACTGTTTGTACTGTATATGAATTATTTTCATGAGGAAGTAGCGCCATGCTGATAAGGAATAATGAACTGCTAGATAGTCTAAAATATGCAAAATGCCTCTTAAAAAAGCTGCGATAATATTTGCATATGCAGCACATAGCAGCGATTGTTATAGAGAGAGAGAGAGAGAGAGAGAGGGAGATTAGATTTGGAGTGGCAACAGTTAGTGTGTCTGTCTGCAGACTGAAATACTGCGATTATTCAGAAACACCAAGGCTGTTGTAGCACGCTTGTATACGTCAGTAAATGTTTTTGTTTGTTAGTGTGTGTGTGTGTGTGTGTGTGTGTGTGTGTGTGTGTGTGTGTGTGTGTGTGTGTGTTTGAGAGCAGTGTTAGCCGGGCTAATCATCTCCCCATGCCACTCAGCTGGGGAGCTGCTGACAGTGTATTTACATGCTGCTGTTACACTGCCAATACAAGGAAGAGTGTACGCCTGGGCTGGAGAACTACTGACACACTCACCGATGTGTGTGTGTGTGTGTGAGAGAGAGTGTGTTTGACTGTGTTGTAAGTTTAGTGCAGTCCCGAAGCAACAAAATTGTGTTATTCATAAAGATAGAAATAAAACTGTGTGCCAACTAATTATCAAGTCAGTATTTCCAGCCATGTCTGACTCTTGGCATCCTAAACACACATGAGAGAGGTGAATATTTTACACCCTCACGCACATGCACACACAAATACACACACACACACACACACACACACACACACACACACACACACACACACTTGTCACTAGTGTATGTGACCCCACTGACTGTGAAGCTGCTAGTTAATTATGGAGGAGTTGTAAAGGAATAAGAAATGAGATGTAAGAAATAAAGATAACTTTGTCTCATCTGATGGATACAGGAGACAAACGAGCATTGGAGAAGAAAGGATGAGGGGATGAACGTTGATAAGTACGACTGAGGAAATAGGAAATTCAAATCTTAACACATTTTTTCCTTTATGCCAAAAATCAAACCTTTACGCAAAAGATCAAATAAATCTAAATGGGCACCTATGCAGATTTTTTAAAACCACGAATAACACAGCTCCTTCCTTATGCTGCCTCTGAGCTTTAAAACTGCTCCCTTAATTGACCAGTGTGTTTCTATATCAGCCAATCACGGCCCGAGATCCATTTCCATACAGCTCCCAGCTTATTTTAATGTAATAATAAAGGCACTGAAATGAATCATGTTCTGGATCATGCTAACATTTACATTTCCTGTCAAGTGCACAAGCACATTTCAAAGTATATCCAGTAACATCTCACTCCACTACATCTGGACTGTGAACAGGCTACTGGTATGAAGCTAATGCTCTGAAAGTAAAGGACTCTTACAGCTGACAACTTTAAATGAATGAATTTATCATGATGTGAAAATGTGAGAAGTAAAAAAACACATTTGTAGCAACAAGACAAGGTTAATGTTATGAAATGGTGTAGCAAAGACAAAAAATATTGCATAGAAACGCTTCAGAATGCAGGATAAGAAATATTTGGGTCTAAAAATGTTGTTATCAGGTAAAAATAGTCCTGATTAAATCTAGATCCTGATCCTGACATGAAAACATCCTGACATATTTCCTCATATCGCCCCCTAATGGAGAATGGTAAGACGTACAGTTTGCTCTACTCAGCATGTTACACTGCAGAGAACTGATCTGCAATCATCCTGTATCAAGAGACATTTCAGGGACAGTTGAACTTTGGTTTCATCAGTCTGTAGCAATAGAACAAGGATGTTTGAGCACACTTAGAGGCTGATTTTTACAGAAACCACCAAAAGAAAGAGTTAATAAATAGAGCTGCTGGTTCTTGGTTATTGTCACAAAACGAAAAGTGTCTCTCTTTGCACACAAATACAGAGTGCTATCTCTCTCTGCCTGCCACTGTTAAATACAAGGCCATCAGCTTACAAAAGTTTGATTTTTATAACAATACATTATCTGTGTGTGTGTGTATCGGGACAGCGTTATGTGCAGAATGAGCCAGAAGATCCATCACTTCCACCAGCTCCCATTTGATCCTCTTCTTTGAACTTCCTCTGTCCTGACCTCCCACTCATCTGCTCCTAATCTCTTTTTTTTTCCCCTTTGCTTTAGCATCGCTATTATTTTCCCTTCTGGTCTCACTCCCTCCGGTCCATCTTGCACACACACACATACACACATACACACACAGGCTTGCTCTCTCTGATTAGCTCCAAAGCTGTTCTTTAATTTCTCAGTATTTATAATAATTCCACATCAATCAGATGACAGAAGAGAACAGATCTAACTTTGACCGGAGGTGAAGGTGAATGTGGGCTACAGCAGCCACAAAGCTACACAAAGTAATGCTCATTATGGTGACTCAAAACAAGATTTAAGACAATCATAAGAACTGCAGCTGTGTGCCGGTGCAGTAATTCTAGTGCTTTTGCAATTTCAGCAGGACTGGCTAAAGTAGAGAGTAGAGATATCTGTTTTCTACCTCCTCGTGCTCACATGCGCCCTGTCAGGAATCACATCGTCCCTGCAGTGCAGTGTGGTTAGTTTCTAGGTATCTATCACCTGCCAGTCTGCTCTAAACTCTTCGGACAGCTCTGATCAAAAGATGTCATCCAACCTACTCCATCGAGGCTCGCTGGGGAAGTTAGGAAATGTTTGTGTATGTACGTGTGTGTGTGTGTGTGTGTGTGCATGTGTTTCTGGGTAAATCACACAGAGGTCTGGGTGTAAATAAAATGACAGGATCACTTTAAGGTCCTGTCAAGTAGGCAGGAGGCGATTATGATAACGCCCGCTCTGTTCCAACGCAAACGGACACACTTAAATTCGCCGGCCGGAGCGTAATATACATGATATCTCTCTTTCTCCGTCTCTTCCTGCCTGCCTCTCTGCTTTCTTTGCTTCTTTTTCTCACTCCCTCTTGTGCAGTAATTCCTTTTCTTTTCCCCTTTTGCCTTTTGGGTCATCACTGCTACAGGCCTGAGGTGCATCTGCTGTAAGCTGATTGAAAGCAAATGCCTCTCAAAGACAGATTCCAGCTTTTGAATGTAAATAAAACACGTGTCAAATATGTGTGTCAAATCGTCATCCACACACACCTGCATGCAGACGCACATCTGCAACATCCTGCGCCCAAAGTGAGGAGAATTCTCCAAAATGATACTGTGATACAAACAGGAAACAGATGTAAAAGCGGTGTTGGTGAAGCTCTGTCTTAGTAATAAAAGGTGTAAAATGTGAGGGGTTTTAGAGCAAAGAAAAACGGCTGGCAATAAAGCTGGAAAACAGCACTGCTCCGAGGCAATTTAGACTGCAAAACACAAACCATTAAGTTTGTGCATTATCTTTTAATTTAATCTTGAATGATTTATAATCCATCACGCAAGGCTTCAACCATATCCAATTATTCTCTGCTGCTTGATTGACAACAAAGGTGATTTATTAAGCTAATAAAAACTGATGTGCTCTCCACTTGCTCTGAAAATAACCAGCTGGACCAAGGGCTGAAAGACACACAAACACACCAACACACAAAACCTTCCTAAGAGGTAAAGGATCAATACTCTGTGCATGCATGTTTATTTTTGAAGTGTGTATTTATGTGTGCCAGGTTAAAGTGTGTGTGTGGGAACCCTATGAATAATCACTTAAGTATCTCTTTACTTAAAAGAGAAATCAGTCTCCATCTGTCGCCGCTGCTCGCTTGTTGTGCTAGAAACGTCGGAAATCAAAATGTCAGGCGTAGTGACGAACGGTGGTTTTTCCCAATGCAAGGCCGACTGATTATATTAGGCTTTAATTCCTCCATCCACAGCATATATGTCATCTTAGTCTCCACTTTATCGGCTAATGTTACGCTCAATCACTTGATATTAATGGAAAAACAGAGAGCCANGCCTGACGAATGGAGCTGTTCCTTCAACCAGCCAACATGACTTCCCAGCCTTCCAACATATTTACAGTATCCCTGAAATATGATGCACTAACCACTTCTCTGTGTTGCTGGAAACATCAGCGCACAAACTGAGAAATGAGTCACCAACAAATCACTACAGCAGTGGTGAACAGAAACCTCGAGTAAGTCCGCGGTTATTGGGAGTTACAGTTCACTTACTGGACACTATCGATTTTATGTTTTACCTTTAAGACATTTTTGAAACACGTGTCAGTGCATCAAGTCAATACTTTGCCTAAACACGGGAGCACGCAGAAACACAACACGTCATCTACTTGTCAGCTCATGTCATCTAACACCGCTTATGACATAATCAAAGTTTGAAGGATCAAAGCTGAACCAAACGATACAAAAAGCTTGAGTGTGATACTTTGGACGGGCGCTTCAACCTGAAATTCAATTCAACGCTGTTTCCGTCTCGGCAGTAGAGTTGGTCTTCTCTTAACCAGAAAGTTGGGGCTTCGATCAGCTCCTTAAGTCACATGCCGCAGTGTCCCTAAGCAAGAAACTGAACCCAAAATGCTCCCGCTCCTGCGCATTAGTGTGTGAATGTGTATGAATGAGATTAGCTAACACTGATGGTCTCTCACTAAAACAGTCTCCACCATCTGTGTGTGAATTTGCCTTGCAGTGTAAAGTGCTTTGAGCGAGAGCAGAGAGATTAGAAAAAAGAAGCTATAAAAATACAAATCTATCGTTTACCAAGAGTCACTTACAAAAAATCGCACTGTTCTTTAATTATTTGCAAATGCCCTGTTCCCTTTTTTGCAACATTTTGCAAAAATCATTGAAAACGGAAGAAAAAAAACATGGTTATTTTTTTTAAGTGATGAAAACAGAACAGTCTTATATATTTGCAGCAAATATCAGACAAGAAATTAAAAGGATGGACACCATAGAATTGTGCCACAGTCACATCTCATCACCAAATAGTCTCTATCTTTGTCTTTTTGAGGCATTTCAGACAATGAAAATGAAGATTTTCTGACCTTTCTTAAACATTTTAACTTATTTTGCTTTTTTATTTCCTTTGTATGTAGTTGATATTATATGTATACCCTGTTGCCCAGAAAGTTGCAATAAAACATTCCCTGCTTCTCTCAGGAAATCATTTTGATTTGCAAACATAAATAGCGATTTAACTCCACTGTGATACATTCAAAAAAAAAAATCTTGAAAAAAAGTATTCACTTTATCTAAAGGAAAGTAAATCAAATTATTAAGTCATTTCATGAGAAGAGGTAAAAAATGTTTCATTCCAACTTTCTGGGCAACAGTAGTTCATAGGTTTCATTCTTACTCTTCATGACATGTTTCTTTCAATGCAATTGATCTCACTGTTTCATGACCTCATGAATGAGTTTCAGGCCTGCAGCTTCACAACTTTGGATACTTTTAATTCTAATAACTCAAAATGCCCCAAAGGCTTCTTACAATTGTACAATTTACTTGCAGCACAGATACACTGTAGGCTCATTTTAGGTTTACTCACCCTGTAACATTAAAACATACGCCAAAAACAAAATTCAAGTTTCTTAACCCGTGTGTTGCTTGATTTAACTCTGTATCATATTTCATCACGGTGGTATGATACTTTCCTGTTTGCTGTTCCCTTCTAAATGTACTCCCTACATATTTTCTCTGGCCTGTATCTGTTTGTACTGTATATGAATTATTTTCATGAGGAAGTAGCGCCATGCTGATAAGGAATAATGAACAGCTAGATAGTCTAAAATATGCAAAATGCCTCTTAAAAAAGCTGCGATAATATTTGCATATGCAGCACATAGCAGCGATTGTTATAGAGAGAGAGTCTCTCTCTCTCTCCCGCTCTCTCCCTCTAATCTAAACCTCACCGTTGTCAATCACACAGACAGACGTCTGACTTTATGACGCTAATAAGTCTTTGTGGTTCCGACAACATCGTGCGAACATATGCAGTCATTTACAAAAACAAACAATCACACACACACACACACACACACACACACACACACACACACACACACACATTGAGAGCAGTGTTAGCCGGGCTAATCATCTCCCCATGCCACTCAGCTGGGGAGCTGCTGACAGTGTATTTACATGCTGCTGTTACACTGCCAATACAAGGAAGAGTGTACGCCTGGGCTGGAGAACTACTGACACACTCACCGATGTGTGTGTGTGTGTGTGTGTGTGTGTGTGTGTGTGTGTGTGTGTGTGTGTTTGAGAGCAGTGTTAGCCGGGCTAATCATCTCCCCATGCCACTCAGCTGGGGAGCTGCTGACAGTGTATTTACATGCTGCTGTTACACTGCCAATACAAGGAAGAGTGTACGCCTGGGCTGGAGAACTACTGACACACTCACTGATGTGTGTGTGTGAGAGAGAGTGTGTTTGACTGTGTTGTAAGTTTAGTGCAGTCCCGAAGCAACAAAATTGTGTTATTCATAAAGATAGAAATAAAACTGTGTGCCAACTAATTATCAAGTCAGTATTTCCAGCCATGTCTGACTCTTGGCATCCTAAACACACATGAGAGAGGTGAATATTTTACACCCTCACGCACATGCACACACAAATACACACACACACACACACACACTTGTCACTAGTGTATGTGACCCCACTGACTGTGAAGCTGCTGGTTAATTATGGAGGAGTTGTAAAGGAACAAGAAATGAGATGTAAGAAATAAAGATAACTTTGTCTCATCTGATGGATACAGGAGACAAACGAGCATTGGAGAAGAAAGGATGATGGGATGAACGTTGATAAGTACGACTGAGGAAATAGGAAATTCAAATCTTAACATATTTTTTCCTTTATGCCAAAAATCAAACCTTTACGCAAAAGATCAAAGAAATCTAAATGGGCACCCATGCAGATTTTTTAAAACCACAAATAACACAGCTCCTTCCTTATGCTGCCTCTGAGCTTTAAAACTGCTCCCTAAATTGACCAGTGTGTTTTTATATCAGCCAATCACGGCCCGAGATCCATTTCCATACAGCTCCCACCTTTTTTTAATGTATTAATAAAGGCACTGAAATGAATCATGTTCTGAATCATGCTAACATTTACGTTTCCTGTCAAGTGCACAAACACATTTCAAAGTATATCTAGTAACATCTCACTCCACTACATCTAAACTGTGCATAGGCTACTGGTATGAAGCTAATGCTCTGAAACTCAAAGATTCTTACAGCTGACAACTTTAAATGAATGAATTTATCATGATGTGAAAAAGTGAGAAGTAAAAAAACACATTTGTAGCAACAAGACAAGGTTAATGTTATGAAATGGTGTAGCAAAGACAAAAAATATTGCATAGAAACGCTTCAGAATGCAGGATAAGAAATATTTGGGTCTAAAAATGTTGTTATCAGGTAAAAATAGTCCTGATTAAATCTAGATCCTGATCCTGACATGAAAACATCCTGACATATTTCCTCATATCGCCCCCTAATGGAGAATAGTAAGACGTACAGTTTGCTGTACTCAGCATGTTACACTGCAGAGAACTGATCTGTAATCATCCTGTATCAAGAGACATTTCAGGGACAGTTGAACTTTGGTTTCATCAGTCTGTAGCAATAGAACAAGGATGTTTGAGCACACTTAGAGGCTGATTTTTACAGAAACCACCAAAAGAAAGAGTTATTAAATAGAGCTGCTGGTTCTTGGTTATTGTCACAAAACGAAAAGTGTCTCTCTTTGCACACAAATACAGAGTGCTATCTCTCTCTGCCTGCCACTGTTAAACACAAGACCATCAGCTTACAAAAGTTTGATTTTTATAACAATACATTATCTGTGTGTGTGTATCAGGACAGCGTTATGTGCATAGTGAGCCAGAAGATCCATCACTTCCACCAGCTCCCATTTGATCCTCTTCTTTGAACTTCCTCTGTCCTGACCTCCCACTCATCTGCTCCTAATCTCTCTTTTTTTCCCCTTTGCTTTAGCATCGCTATTATTTTCCCTTCTGGTCTCACTCCCTCCGGTCCATCTTGCACACACACACACATACACACATACACACATATACACATACACACACAGGCTTGCTCTCTCTGATTAGCTCCAAAGCTGTTCTTTAATTTCTCAGTATTTATAATAATTCCACATCAATCAGATGACAGAAGAGAACAGATCTTACTTTGACCGGAGGTGAAGGTGAATGTGGGCTACAGCAGCCACAAAGCTACACAAAGTAATGCTCATTATAGTGACTCAAAACAAGATTTAAGACAATCATAAGAACTGCAGCTGTGTGCCGGTGCAGTAATTCTAGTGCTTTTGCAATTTCAGCAGGATTGGCTAAAGTAGAGAGTAGAGATATCTGTTTTCTACCTCCTCGTGCTCACATGCGCCCTGTCAGGAATCACATCGTCTCTGCAGTGCAGTGTGGTTAGTTTCTAGGTATCTATCACCTGCCAGTCTGCTCTAAACTCTTCGGACAGCTCTGATCAAAAGATGTCATCCAACCTACTCCATCGAGGCTCGCTGGGGAAGTTAGGAAACGTTTGTGTATGTACGTGTGTGTGTGTGTGTGTGTGTGTGCGTATGTGTGCATGTGTTTCAGGGTAAATCACACAGAGGTCTGGGTGTAAATAAAATGACAGGATCACTTTAAGGTCCTGTCAAGTAGGCAGGAGGCGATTATGATAACGCCCGCTCTGTTCCAACGCAAACGGACACACTTAAATTCGCCGGCCGGAGCGTAATATACATGATATAGCTCTTTCTCCGTCTCTTCCTGCTTGCTTCTCTGCTTTCTTTGCTTCTTTTTCTCACTCCCTTTTGTGCAGTAATTCCTTTTTCTTTTCCCCTTTTGCCTTTTGGGTCATCACTGCTACAGGCCTGAGGTGCATCTGCTGTAAGCTGATTGAAAGCAAATGCCTCTCAAAGACAGATTCCAGCTTTTAGATGTAAATAAAACACGTGTCAAATATGTGTGTCAGATCGTCATCCACACACACCTGCATGCAGACGCACATCTGCAACATCCTGCACCCAAAGTGAGGAGAATTCTCCAAAACGATACTGTGATACAAACAGGAAACAGATGTAAAAGCGGTGTTGGTGAAGCTCTGTCTTAGTAATAAAAGGTGTAAAATGTGAGGGGTTTTAGAGCAAAGAAAAACGGCTGGCAATAAAGCTGGAAAACAGCACTGCTCCGAGGCAATTTAGACTGCAAAACACAAACCATTAAGTTTGTGCATTATCTTTTAATTTAATCTTGAATGATTTATAATCCATCACGCAAGGCTTCAACCATATCCAATTATTCTCTGCTGCTTGATTGACAACAAAGGTGATTTATTAAGCTAATAAAAACTGATGTGCTCTCCACTTGCTCTGAAAATAACCAGCCGGACCGAGGGCTGAAAGACACACAAACACACCAACACACAAAACCTTCCTAAGAGGTAAAGGATCAATACTCTGTGCATGCATGTTTATTTTTGAAGTGTGTATTTATGTGTGCCAGGTTAAAGTGTGTGTGTGGGAACCCTATGAATAATCACTTAAGTATCTCTTTACTTAAAAGAGAAATCAGTCTCCATCTGTCGCCGCTGCTCGCTTGTTGTGCTAGAAACGTCGGAAATCAAAATGTCAGGCGTAGTGACGAACGGTGGTTTTTCCCAATGCAAGGCCGACTGATTATATTAGGCTTTAATTCCTCCATCCACAGCATATATGTCATCTTAGTCTCCACTTTATCGGCTAATGTTACGCTCAATCACTTGATATTAATGGAAAAACAGAGAGCCAGGGGGCTCTGTAATGGCAGTCAGTGTGTGTGTGTCTGTGAGTGTGTGTGTGAGTGTGTGTTGGTCTTTGTTGATGAGCAGCAGGGTGGGGTTGGTTGGGAAGGAGGGGGTTAACGGCCCCAAGTTCACATGCATATCACTGCAGGAGGATGCCATTAAGAAATATTAGCATGTTTACAGCACCAAGCCATGTATGAGGCTCATTTAATGAGGCTTAAAGTCACAGTCACACATTTTAACATGCACACACACATCTACCCACACACACACACACACACGCATATACACACAGTGCATGACCTGTTTAAACTCGCTTCAGTTTTGGATTTTTTTTCTTGAGAGAGTTCTCATATCGCTGTCATGTACGCTGACATGTTTGAAAATGTGGACTCCATGAAGCTGGGTCTAAGGCGACTGTCCGTGTTACAGCTGTAATCCTACACTGATGAGAAACAAATGTTCCCACAAGAGGAGAGAGAATCCTTTTCTTTGACTGTGCGGAGGCTTCTCAAGGGTTAAGATGAGGTTATGTGTGTTTTTTAATATGCAATAGTGTTACATTCTCATGGGAAGTATTAGAGGAATCTGAACAGCCAAGGGAGAATAATGAATTATCTGACCAATGGGAATGAACTGATGGATAAACAATGAAGAAAAGACCTGGCGACATCTCCACTGCACACTGAACCTAAAAAGTTGTCTTTTAAAAAACAAAACAGATTACTACAATAATTTGTGACACCTTCATTAGTGCATATGAAAGTCAAAGAAAACACTTTTCATATGAGGCATCTTTTAAAAAATTTAAATCTGTTCAAGTCAAAGTTTTCAAGAGTGGAATGATTTTGTTTTGTTTTTTATATTTACTGTGATTGCTCAATATCTCCAGTGACATGCAATCATTCAAAGACAACTCAAATCTCACAAACACAGTCTTCATCACTTATCATTCGGTAATATCTGTTTTTGATTTGAGGCTTTTTTACTCTCATTAGTACCCCACAATTATTTTTCTCATGTGACACATGTTTGCGCAAATTTGTACTTTTTTATTCTTGCAGCAGTTTCCAATCATGTATTTTACTTTGGCAACAAATGCTGTTGTATGTCATTCCGATGAATAGATTCTCAAACAGAAGAAGAGCTGAATACTCAAATGAAACAAATAAGTGATAATCAAGTCCTCCACTATAACACAGTGTGTTTCTGTGATGAGCACACACACCAAAAACACATATCTGGTAAACTAGCATCACTATTAAGAGAAAATAAGATGAGTACCATTGGACCTTACACTGTCTTGTGATGACATTTTCATACAGGGAATACAGGTTGTACATTGTGTTGCATTATTTGGTATAGTATGGTATGTAATGCTATGCTATCCTATTGCGTTTCTATTGGTATCACATTGTATCTCGTCATTCTAATGCTGTTGCAGTTGGTTATAAGAAAAACAAAAAACAAAAAAGGAGTTGCAATCCAGTCCCAAATTATATTTCAGAATATGCTACATAGCTTACAAAAAAGAAAATAGAGCGGATGTGTGTCAATGAAACAGTAGATTACTGGATGGTAAGGGTGTAAAATAACGGGAAAAAACAATTTTATGATATTTTTGTTTCCTGGGATATACTGGGGTTTTCATTGCAATACTTTTTAAAGTTTACCTGAATCCCCACTGACTCTCCTTGAAATGATGATGACAGACTCAGACTGAGCTAAACACAGATCTGAAGCTGCTGCCTTTAACCCTGAAAGTGTTAAATAAAGCACCTTATATGATTTTAATATGAGCAAACTGTCAGATTGTGCAAATCTCTGCTGTGCTCCACTCACATTCACTGCTCTCTCTCTCTCAGCTGCTCGACCACTCACACTGCACATCACTCTGCCCGACCCTGATAACAGCAGGTGAGATGACAGAGCGCTGAGAAGGTGAAATAACTGTACAAGTTCTTGCATGTAATGTAGTAAAATACAGAAATGGATGCTCATTTAGATCTATTAGTAGCAACATAAACTAAACTGAAAGGCTCAAATATATCACAATATATTATATACCACACTCACACACACACTCCTCCAATGTGATGCCTTGGCTATGCAGGTGAATTTCTGTGTGAGAAAAACTCAGAGAACTGCAACATACAAACTCCAAAGTTCTCTCATTGCCCATGGGTGTGACTGTATGTGTGTTTATGTGTGTGTGTCTACATCTTAGCTCTGTGATAGGCTGGTGACCTGTAACATCTGGGATAGACTCCAGCTCCTCACAACCACAAAAGAGAAAAAAAAACTGGATGGATCTCAAACGGTGTAAGTGCATTTTAAAATGTAAGGAGAAAAAAAAAGGGCAGAGAAGCTCGAGCAACCTAAACCATTTTACCGCTGCAGCATCAAGCAATGAATATCTTCCCCACAATTGCACACACACCAGCATGATACTAGCTGAGGCTTTGAGATGTATAACTGATTTGTGACAGCTGTGTGCAGGACACCATGTGACACGTATACACACACTCACACAAACACACACACACGCACACTTCTCCAATGTAAAACAGACCGTTGGCTGTGTCTGGCATGCCTTGACACAGGCCACGATTGATTAGTGTGATTTACAACGAGTCTCAAACACACACTGTACACACACATATGGACAGTTTCTGAGCAAGGTGTGTGTCCGTGTGCACATGTGCGAGTGTTTGTGTGCCCTGCTCTGCATTTATATCAGGTTTGAAGAATCCATAAACACAGAGTCTCGTCGGGACTATGTCAAACTTTGTTTCCCCTCAGACGGACAGTGACACTCTTTTCTGCCTCCAGCTTCACCATCGCACAAACAGTTGCTGCGACTCTGACACATTCAACCAAAGCTGCTTAAAAATCTGTTTGTGAAATAGAGATCACATCCAGGTTTTTGAGAAGGACACTGAACCCTTTGTGTGTTTTTAATTACTGACACAACTCATGTGGCAGGCTGAAAGCTCTTTTATCAAAATCTGCACAGTCACATGGCGTTTAAGTAAAAATGCCTCGAGTGTGAAAATACGGGAGAGTACCATGGTGTTTTCAGACTTGACCGCCAAACTAAATTTGTAGCCTTTCACCCTGGGCAGTAAAAACAAAACAATTGGGAGCATTTATCAAAGTACGTGCTGATAAATTTGACCCGACAGCTTTAGAGGAAATGTGCCTGACAGGGACACTTTTGGTCTTTGAATGAGCTCAGACTGAATGGATGTGGTGTTACAGATGTTGATGAATGAGAGGTTTCATTCAAAAGCTGAATCTAATTAAGGATTGATAAAAGGAAGAATTTTTAGACTTGGCTTGATTTTGTATCTTTTTTGTTTTATACCGTGTGTTCTAAAACTAGCTCATGGCCAGCACTTATAAACTTTGATGTACTATTTTGATACAGTTGAATTGTTTCAACAGCTTCAGTGTTTTTCACATTAACTCAGCTTTGAATATTGGATATCTCATTATGTGTTTCATTCCAAAGTGACACAACGTCAGTGTCTCCTCGTGGAGCTCATGGATCTATGATTCCTCATCTCTGAAATTCTTTTCTGAGACATGTAATGCTTTCTTTGGCTTCAGCTATATGATGACAATGCAGTCCAAATGACACAGGAGATCTTTTTAACACACACTGTTAATGTTTGATAAGAAGTCAGGAATGCTCAACAATCTGTAAAGTTATTCTCAGTTATTTTTGATTCAGATTTGGCAGCATTTTTAAAGCTGTAAGGACGAAAAGAGCTGTGAACGTGTTGCATTTCAAGCTTTTAGATGTTACTGTAAACTGTTTACACTCATACAGAAGCAGTGAAAGCTGCAGCTGTACAGGGAGGAGTTAAACACCCACACTTATACTGGTCAATGAATCAATAGCTACATGTTAACCAATCAAGTGTCTATTGACTTGGTTATAAGTGCTAATGAAAGACACACACTCACACAAACAAACCCACACACACACTCTTATCCTCTTTACCCAGCTGTATACTCTGTGTGATTCTGTGGACGAGTGTGCTTTCAAATTGTTTTTCATTTGCTTCAATCAAAACACAGACCTGTCTTTCTGTGTCGCTGGCTCGTGTGATGTTTACCAGACAGAGTGTGTGTGTGTGTGTGTTTGAGTGTGTGAAAGAAGGGAGTTCAGTGAGACTGGTTATAACCTGGGGCAACGCTGCAGGCGAAATCATTCCTGGAAGAGTGGCAGAAAAGGTAGAAAGCAAAATGTTAAATGCTATCTGATGCTCCGTCTGCTACTGCAGCCTCTGTTTCTACACTCAGTCTGTGTATCTCTGTTTCTACTGTGTGTTTTCCCTCTTTCTATCTACTTTTCTACCTATCTATTTAAAATGCATTATCAGATATCAAACAAACTGTGCCTGATCACTGATAAACTACTATGTACAATAACAGTTGCATAGAAACAGAAGCTCTAAATATAAAACAGACACAACAACAGGTTTTCACTCAGTGCCCATGAAGGTAGTAAGGGTAGCTGCTCAAACGCTGACCGTGAACCATATGACAGGTTTTTGAGCAGAGAGAGCTGAACCCTGTTGCTGAGCTGAAGCACCTGGTTGTATAAGAGTTTCCCATCATCTACAATGAAAGTCTATGAAAGAAATCCTGGCTTTGTAAGTTGTTTTACACCATTCAGGTATAAAATGAGAGCAAGTACAGTAGGGGTAGTAACCAAAATACACTCACATAAATATTGGGATTTTTGTTTTCTTTTGGTCATTTTTTTGTCATGTATTTGTCCAAATTTAAAAACTTCATTTCACTCTTCAAAGCAGGCTTATAGAAAGAGAGTCTAAAAAGCAAGCCCAAATAAATTGCTGCTGAATAAATCTTAAAAAACTGACTGACATGATGTGAATTTGCTGGGGACTATTGATAAAGTCTGCTGCCATCATCATCATTTAACTTTTTCACTAGTGTTAAAAAAGTCAAACAAAAATTGCAAAAATCTGCAATCTCTTAAAATTATAATTTAAATCAATTCTTCAACCAAAAATGTGTAATTAAAAAAAAAAAAAAAAAGGAATCGGGGTAAAAGCATATCATATATAAATCACATATAAAAACTAAAGAAAGTAGAGATTAGTTCAACATTTAATTAACTTAAAAAGCAAATAAAACAACAAAAGAAAATTTTTGGAGGCACGCGAGACCCAAAATAAACAAGTTTTCCTCTTGAGAATAATGAAGAGTCCTTAAAATGTTAACATTATCATCAAAAAGACATTGCACAACATCTAGTGCAGCCCTCAGCCCCGTGTTAAGCTCCACATTTGGTCATTCTGTTTACTTCTCTAGCAACTTAAGAACAGAAGTGGAACAGGAAAAGGTTGACTCTGATTGGCTGTTATCACACACATTTCTGCCATGTTTGCTTGATTAAATATGCTCACAGCTGATCATAGTAATTGATCTGAAATTTATCACGTTCATGAATCACAATCATATAATGGCCCAGCCCTGACCTATGATAAAAATTACAGATATTAAAAAAACATGAAGAAAAAATGAATTATAAAGAAATTTCATCATCTTATCTCCTTCATCAACCAAGATAAATAAACATATGAATGAATTAATAAATATTAACCAGATCTGTCTGAAGCTGAAGCACCCTGTTGTTTATTTTCTAAACTGGGAAAACAGACCACTGCCATGTCATTTTGTTTCATTTTTTAAAATTCTGCTTAACTGTCCAATATATCAAAATGTTAAAAATAAATAAATAATCACTGAATAATTGACTGAACAGGTGGATCTCTCTGTGTTTCTGTACGCCTATGGCAGCACCAGTACAATCTGAGGTGACAGATAAATCCACACCAGTTTGAAGAGCTCTTTCATTCTCTCAGCCAGACCTTTAAAAAAAATAATCCTTTCTCTCCCTTTTTCCAGCCCATCTCCCTCTAATTAAATGGAGCAGTGCCACTGACTAACAGGAGGGCCTGTTTTATCAGCACTCACTGCTTACACTCCTCCATGTTCCTCTGAGTGGCTCCGAGAGGGGAGGGGAGGGGGATCTGAAGCTTCTGTAAAAGTCTGTGCTCATCAGGAAAATCTGTCGAAAGGTGACTTTTCAGAGGATTTCTTAATCATTTAATACAGGGCCATGTTACTCAGAGGAAACATCCCCACCATGATTCAGTTCAGTGCATGAATCAAGCACTTGAGGAGGTTTTAAACCAGCTCTAAACAGTCTTTCTCAAAAAACACTGTTTGGTGTGTGTCTCTTTAAATCCAAATGAGCTCTTGAAACTCTGCCCCTCTCTTCCACATGGTGTGCCATCATGATTACTGCAGGTTATCTAAATGTAAACCAAAACGTTGTAAATAATGAGAGGAGTTTGGATGGTGAGGGTGGCAGATATTGTAATTACTCAACTTGTGATGTCATAAATTGAGTAATGAAGCTTCAGGCTGGATCAACAAACAAAAAGACTAGGTTGGTTTTGGTGGCAAAAATATAAATAATAGGTGTCTCCTCTAAAGAGAGAAAAGATCATGAGGAACAGGCTCCATTTGATTCAGTCAGGAAGCAACGACAAAGAGAGAGAGAGTCCTCTTCTTGTCACCTTTTCTGTTTCCTCCTCCTCCCTTCCCTCTCTCTCTCTCTCTCCGGGCAAACCAGGACCAAGTACCAACAGGGGTCATATCTTTTTAATTATCTTTCCCACCTTTGATTAATTATTCGCCGTGACAACGCGCGTTCATAACGCTTTTCACCTGCCGCCGCTGACTGACGGCCCCTCTGTTGAACTCAAAAGCAAACAGCTGCTGCCATGATCGCCTAGCAACCGGCCGGTGATGGATGAGTACGAGAGATGGATGGCCACAATAAATCACCACGTCTGCCTTGGCGCTATAGAAACCTGGGAAGAGTGTGAGAGATAGAGGAGAGAGGAGGAGGGGAGCAGGGAGCAAAACCCCCAAATGTAACAGCTCTTATTTAAAATGCATGTGCAAGGAGTTTGAAAACGAGACATCATCTGCTTGTTTTCTTCCAACAACCCTCACTCTCTGTGCTAGATTATCCTTTCTTTTTCCCTGAACAACCCAGTCACAGACTGTTATAGTCAAACTAAACGTGTTATGTTCCACAAACACACTCAGGCTGGAAAAACAATGTTAGTATCTGAACTACAACTCTTGTCATGGGATCTCCCAATTGCACATGGATTTGTGTGCAGTGAGGCCTTCATGTTTCTTCATACAGCGTAATTTATCTGCCACTCTCACCATGATCGCTACATGACTGCCTTGTGCACCAGCAGACAAACAGTAATAAAACCAATTAGAAAAATCCTCAGTGCTATCCACATATCCACATCAGTTTTAAAGCAGGAGTTACCACATGTAATTATTCCTGCTTAGGATCCCACAAGCTGTCTTTTTTTGGATTTTTGGTGGTTAGACTCCCAACATGCTGAGGTGTCCATGGGCAAGGCACTGAATCCCAATCCCTGACTGGCATCACTTATATGTGAAGGGTTTAGTTTATATTGTGGGACACTTAGCAGCCTCTTCCACCCGAGTATGAATGTGGTGTAAATTGGTAAATTAAACATGTTCTACATTAGCACAATGGCAAAAAGCTACAAAGTGGCTTTTTAAGTACAGTATATTCATATTTAAAAACTAGGCCAATCCAAATATACATGTTACCACTGTCTTTCTGACAGTTCCAAAATGATTCATATTTTTTTTAAAGTTGCCTCAACACAGTATTCAGACTGCTCTACAACAGCGGCTCCCAAAATGGGGGTCACAAATACTGACAGGGTGGTCACAAAATGTGTTTCAAAATCAATAACTGATTACGACAGCACAGTTCATCCCTCACTGTTAAATTGTGAACAAAAATAGATTATATCAAAAATATAAATTATATCATCGTGCATGCAACATGGTCTACTGCAATATTCTAAACGCAGACAGTGCAATATTTCTTTTACCGCAAATGTGTCAGAATACCAGAAAAAAAGTTTTACAGTAGATGGTTTATGCTCTAAACCAATGTTACTCAACCCTGCTCAACCGAAGACACTAATCGTTTAAGAGGTTAAATGTGGCAACGATGAAGTGCCAAAAAGTAAAAATAGAAATAAGTTCAAGATAGCAAAAATGGTCAAAAAGCATCAGAAAAGGGTATAAAGGGACAAAAACTGGAAGAAAATTTGGGAAATAGTCAGGGAGTAGCAAAAAATGGCCCAAAAGCAGCAAAAAATTAAAAATTAAAAAGTGACTTAAACGGGCCAAAAGCAGCCATGAGTTGCAAAATTAGGTGCAAAGAAATGAACATTGCTTTTGTTTTTTTTCACAACCCATGAGATGGGCGACCCAAAAATGATCAAAAATAAATCAGAATTTTAGTATAGGGGACGATAATCGCAATTAAATTATTTTTTTTGCAAATCGCTCAGCCCCAATTGTTACATTTGTTCATTGAAGATCACTGAGGTGACCAAACCAGGACAATGTTACTACTTATATTTGATATATATATATAACTTTACTTTATACTCTGCCACTCTGATTTTCAGTTCCTTTTTTCTGTTTTTGTATTTGCCTTTTAAAGGATTTTGATGACAGGTTGAAAAGTTTGTGAACCCCTGATCCATAAAGTCACCGAACACTGACACACTTCAGAAACTGGGACAAAAAAAAAAAATTTAGAAAGAGAAACCCAAAATTTTCCAAAGTTGTTTCTCCTCCGTGTGCCTCACAGTAAGACAATCTCTTCATAAGACCGTTCACCCATATTCACATAACTCCCACGGCTCACACTGACTTTTTGTGGAAATGAATGGCAGGAAAAAGTGTTGGTAAAGTTCAGCCATTCATGTTCTCACATGCAGCTGCAAAACATCAGGAAGTCATGCAGGGTGTTTTGAAAGTTTAAAACTGTACATCCAGAAAATGTAAGAGCCTGAGAATGGAATGGATATAATATGCATGCAGATTTCTGTGATATAGCACCAAAAATGTTGCATTGCATCCCTAAATCAACATCATACTGAGAGTTTACAGTGTTAGACAATAACAAAAGCAGCAGTGTGAAGAAACTGGTGGCTAAGGTGTTTGCCTGACACCAAAGCAGGTTAACTTTTTTTTGTCAACATCTCACAATAATTGAAGTTATCCAGCCAAAATCCAAAAAATAAAAAATCTGCAAACAGACACTGATGTGTGAAACTATTTTAGCTCTCTGTTGGGAAAATATGTAGAGAGAAGTTAAAGTTTTAAAATACAGCTGCACTTCATATGTTTGGTGTTCACAAATAGAAGCGAGGTGTGCATAATCATCTGTCATCAGCTCTGACCTTTGACCTTTCAGCACACGTCCTTTAATCTCCCTTGCCTGTGTTTTATATACCACTTAATACGCTCGCTCACTTTACTGCTTTTCTTCTTTCCCTGCCTTTGCTGAGACCCCGACTGCCCCCCCGCCTCCTTCACCTGCCGTGTCCTCAAACACACACACAGACACACACAATACACACACACACACACACACACACACTCTAACCCACTCGCAGCTGTAGCTCAGGTTACAGCTCTGTAGCGATCCAGTCTAAATAATACAGCAGTGATGAATGGCAGGGCCAGATTCATATCCATCAACAGGCTATTTTTTTTAAGGAGCATCCATCTTCTATAAGGCCTCCCTTTGAATCAGGGAGAAGTGAAGAGAGAGGGGGAGAGAGAGGGAGACTGTACTGCCCCAACCCATGGGAGAGACTTGGTTGTGAGTTTATGTGTGTGTGTATATGTGTGTGTGTGTGTGTGTGTGTGTTAGATAAGACATCGTGACTGATACACGCCTGCAAGCAACCCCCAAGACACATGAGCGAGAGAGAGACATACACAGATTGTTATTGACACACAAACATGAGTGCATGCCTGCACATGCCTGCACATGCATCAAGGAGATTAATGGAGGTATGATTTACAATCTATACTTATTTATGATGTGAAATGTGAGTAATTGTGTGTAAAATACTATTTAAAGCTGCTTTATCAATATCAAATGCAGACATAGTTTTTTACCGATTACCCAGAGGGGATATGGAAAGAAGTCGGGCCAAAACATTAGTGAAACTAGTCCAATGATTTCTTCCTCTACTCTTCCAACTTCTCACACACTCACTCACTCACTCATTCAGCACCAGTAATCCCCCTTTCTCTGTCTGCATCTCTCTCCTCCTCACTCTTTTCCCCTTCCCCTGGAGAAGTGGACCTCAGAGGCAGCAGAGGAAGGAATGCCCTACACACCAAAGCACACATGTGTATATACACACACACACACACACACACACGAGCACTGCGCTACCACACACACACACACATGTGAAGCCCTGGCAAGGCCCTGTTTGATAAATGACACACGTCTTTGTGTCAGGAGAGAAGGGTGGGTCTGTGATGTATGGTGCGGACGATGAGAGGGGGGAAATCGACTGTTTGGCAGTGAGACGGCGCTCGTCTACTCGCTGCTCTCCCCCTTTGGTTTGTGGGGAGAGCGCCTAACAAACATACACGAGTCCTTTAACTTGCAAACACACCACATCATGCAGTCTGATATCGAAGCTCGTGAATTCAGAAAACCGACACCAGATACGTTGTCCTCATGAGTGTGTGTGGCGCAACAAAAAGGTCGCCCTGCTTTTCTTTTTTTAATCTCCTCACTCTCTCTCTTTCTTTCTTCATGTGCCACTTTCCTTCTTTCTTTCAGCTCTTTGCCTTCTTTGGCCGAGTTACAGAGAGGCAGAGTTCATCAAGGAAAAAGAGGAAAGAAAGGAGAGAAGAGCGACTGCTGGATCGGAGGGGGTGCAACAATATCAATCACAGTCCCGTTTGGCAACAGAGATACTAGTATTTCAAATAAAACAGCCAAACCAGACAAATAGCCTTAACATGGGGCTGTAACCTGAGCGCCCCCCAGCACCTCACTGAAACTTCTCATAAAGTGGAGAAACAGAGAGAGAAAGCTCCTGCTTTGTGTTTCTTTTTTCTTCTCGGTCGACTATCTCTCTCTCTCTCTCTCTCCTGCCTCTTTTCTCTCTTTGTCGCTAGCAGGCGAGGTGGCTGACATCTGCAGAGTGCATTTAAAGAGAAAAAAATGTGTCAGAGAAGTGTGATGCACCCCTATGCACACACACACATTCACAAACGCACACACACACACACACACATACGCACACACAGGCGGCCCCCCTTGCTCGGTTTCATTAGCTCACTGGCAGGGTGGCACTTCTCAAGCTCATTACTGAGGAAGGATTTATGGCGCGGCAGCCAGTGGCGGAGAAAAGGCATCTGTCAATAATTGCAGGGAGCAGCAACTCCCATCTCCACCAGCTTTGAAATCTCATTAGGTATGCAGTTATCAGGCATAAAGATCAAAAACATTACTCAGCTCCGACAGAAACCGACCAAGAAACATTAATTAGCAACAGGCCCTCACAGTATAAAATAAAACAGCCTTCCTCCTCACTCCTCTCATCTCTCTCTCCCTCTTTTTTTCTCCCTCTTTCAGCATGGCTCCCTCTCTCTCCCTCTCTCACCTGCCTTTACAATCTTAACCATCTTTGAGAACACACACACTGTTAAATGTAACTTGTTGTTTCAACATAAGGGCTGCTTCAAAATTTGTCTGGTCAAAAAACAAATCTTATTGTTGCATCACTAACAGAAGTTATTTTGATTAAATACGATGTGCTGTAGACACTGTTGTTTTAGATTGCTAGATTTAACTTCTTCAGGTAGTTGTTTGAAATAATCAATACAATCAAACTCAAATAAACTTTTACTAGTGTGAACCTTTTATTTTCATTTATTTGAATTATCTTTCTTTGTTTACTAAACTTTTTCTGGGAGTTGAAATATCTTATCTATTTAAACCTTATAAAACTCTTCAGTTCTGCTGTGAAGCTATTTATGGGTATATTTCACCTTTGGATGGAAATTGTAACAATGTCCAGTAACGGGGATTCTGTACCAGCACTCAATGATACCAATTTTTGGCACTCCTGCATGTGCTTATGTGGCAATACATATTTATTTTTTGTAATAATACAATCTCAAAATACTTAAATTTGAACATATTGATTTCTCAACATTTAAACTTGAACAAATGTATCAAAACAACATTCAACTGTTTGTACTGTAACATCACAGTTGTTTCTCAAATTGCTTTAACATAAAAACCCGTAACCAAAACTTACAACAACTTGACTGCAACCACGCAGTGTTTTTTCTTCATAATGCAAAAATTAAAACCCAGCTCCATGTCAGGCATGGAAAATTGCCTACACGTTTATTCCTTTAGAGTCAAAAGGACGCGTTTAGTGACAAAACATGGTATTGTTTGTTTTTACATGAATCGATACTCGGTACTGCTGACGGTTTAGCTGGTACCTATAAAGTTCCTACTTCAGAACCCATCCCTACCTGGAGCTCAGACAACTTGTACCCTCACCACAACTTCTCTGCGTACAGCAAGGTCTGATACCCACTGTGCTACCTCCTCCTTCATGGTGTGACTGTTTGGTTATAATTCACAAAGGCATTCTTGGTATAACTTGAAAGCTGTAGCTTTACTAAACAGCTGGGAGGGGCTAAAGTGATTGTTACTGATTTATTTAGTGCAAAACTTCAAGTTAAAATGTAGTTTATAGTTGTGATGATGCTGATCAATAATTAAATGTTATCATAACAACTTCAGTTATCTTTTGTCATGTTGACATAGAATAATATGCTGGAATAACAAATGTGCAAAACAGACCAACACACACAGAGGCAGAGGTGAGTTTGCTGGTGGTTTACTTTAACGTTTCCTACCACACCCTTGTACAAACAGACCTCATCAAACCATACATTTCCTTGTCCGCTCATAAAACACTCACACGAACACACACACACACACACACACACATGTATGAACTGAGTTGTTGTGCTGTAGCCGGTGAGAATAATTCCCAACATCTGAAACTGTTTAACTCACAGGGAGAAGGAGGTCTGAAGGTATGTGGGATTGTCTTGTGGCAGTGACTGAGCAGTGACCGTTCATCCATGTGTGAATATGTGCGTGTGTGTGTCAGAGTGTGTGTGAGGAGAGAAGAGGAAGGCACTGTCAGCTTGAGAAGGATGTCAGCTCGGGCTGGCCCTGATTACCCGGGCCTCAGACAGGTCCTCGCTGGCTCCCCTGCCTTTCATCACAGCCACCGTCACAAACACACATATATACACAACCATACACACACACACACGACTGATGGCTGCCAGTCGCGTCTCAGTTTAGCCAAAGCCTGCGTGGGAAAGGGAAACGAGGGGCTCTGATTGTAGGAGCATGCACTCAAACACACATACACACACGGTGCAGACATAAAGGCAACCCCCACTGAGGGTAAGAAGAAACCCAGACCTGGAGCTGAGCCCAGATGACACTCAAAAGATACACACACATACACACCTTGTCTTCACACAGTATCATCGTCCTGCTAAGCTTGGACTTCATGATCCAGTCTCACACACACACACACACACACACACACACACACATGCACAGACACACACACACATATACATTACCCTCCATCTCCTGAGTATGACAGGAAGTAAAACAGGCTGTACATGCTATAAAAATAAAGCTAACCATAAACAGAAGCCACTTGTCATGTTGGAAAGAGTACTGACAACTTGGCTGACTATTAAAAGTTTGCTGCCTTTAAAAGACAGTAACTCTCTGTCATTCATCATTTACAGCCCGTTTTTGAAGATGAGTATGTTGCTTCTGTGGCCACAACACAGACCCACCCAGAGATGTATTTTTAAGTAACTCTGCATGATAAAAAGCCAAGTCTTGAAATGTTAAATACACATATTTCTGTTTTGTGTCAGCACAGGAAGTGTGTGTGTGTTTGCGTGTTCCCTCACTCCATTTCCTGTTTTAGTGCTTTTTCCAGGATGCTCTTTGAATCAGACCTCACAGATGGTTAGATTAAAGCAGGGTAAAGAAGCCAGAAGTGGGAAAAAAAACTGCAGTTCCCTGAGTGTCCACTTGTATCTGGCTGCAAAGCCAAAGACACATTATTAGAGTTGATATTAAAATGTTCATTTTATACTGATTTGCACTAAAAGTTTAGTTTTGTGGCTCATGTTCAGAGATTTTAGTTCTCAATCAGGAGGCTTGAGTTAAAATCCATCCTTTCAAAATAAAAGCATACAACTTAAAAAAAAAAGTAAAATACAATCATATGGTGGCAACTCATTGATTAGAATTATAGTGTGGTTTAAAGTTCTGCATGATTCAGGGTGTGTTGTTGCTAATTTGCCAGGCGGCAAAACCACAGTCTAAACCCTGTCCCTGTGGTGGTTTTAAATAAGACAGACAACAGTTGCTGTCAACACTTCTAATATGGCAACTGCTAGGGCTGTATGATATTACCAAAGGGGGAAAAAAAAGGTTCTGTAACTTTTCTGCCGTAAATATGCCAGTTTGAA
Source organism: Thalassoma bifasciatum (assembly GCA_008086565.1). NCBI lineage: Eukaryota > Metazoa > Chordata > Actinopteri > Labriformes > Labridae > Thalassoma > Thalassoma bifasciatum. Next base: position 99,258 of record RPOG01001602.1, read on the forward strand.
AAAAGGATGTACATATATCAATTTGAAAAAAAAAAAGATGTACACTGATTAAAATGCGCAATATGATTTATGTCTGTTAAGTCCTGTTTTGCCACACTGGGTCGGGACCTATGACTGTGTGAGTGGGACACCTGCACGAAGAGTAGAGAGACAAGAGCATGGACAGGTAACATACTCCAAAAATGTCACTAATAAATGCCAATGACTTATTTGGAAATCATCAATCACTCAATGCAATGTGTTTAATCTGTGTCTTCAACCTGTGATGGAAACTTTTACTAAAATAAAAACTCACCATCTTCCTCTGTATATGATTTACACAAAATCACACTGTAAGCAGGCTACAGAGATAGACGTCCCAGTGTAGCGCCGACACTACCATTTGCATATTAAGTTTCAATTGGCGGTTAATTTGAAACCAGATAAAACAGACCAAGTATTCTTTTTGTACATAAAGTACGCTTTCAAATTGCATTTTCAACATGTCCCAGAGAGCTGTTTCCTTCCTCTCGTGTGTTTGTAGAAATCCAGTATAAAAGGTAAACAACAAAACATTACGATCCAGACCACAACACATCCACATCGCTTCCTGTGTTCAATTCATGTCATCACATTTTTTAGATTTAGACTTTTGAGGGACAGAGCCATGACATTTCTTCATTTAGAAAAAAATAGCTTAAAATTGTCGTTTCTTATGATTCATTGTACTCTTATAGCAATTTAATTATTGAGTCTGGACATAAGTTTGTCATAAAGACTTGGGATGTTTATGCAAAATGAGTTTAATGCAAAAAAAAAAAGACACCAGAACAAGTCAAAAACTAAAGGTGTGATCTGGCAGACTTGGCATGGTAGGTCTTAAAGTGTTAAACAATCTGTGATGACTTTTTGATCAGTAATTGTTCCCACAGTGTTATTGTTGTTCAGGAGGTGTCTGGGATGGTAGCAGCTTCGCATACGCGCTCACATTCTGGATTTATTTTACAGAAATAAGGAACAAGAGATGGGGGTGCCTTCAGGTCATGTGACTGACCTCTGTTTCATTTCTGTGATGTGAATAACGTGTGTGTGTGTGTGTGCATATCTGAAACAGAATGATCAAAAAATGTATCATTCAGCACAAATGGGCTTCACTACACTGGGTGACGTCACAAAGACCACGTCAATGTTTTCATCCAGTCTGCGGTGAGATTTTGTCCAATAATGTTTGGTCTCTGCACAAAAATACTGAAACTCCAGAACATTCAGAAACCCTTTCACTATGTTGAAGTAGTTGTTCAAATATTTGCATAATAGCACTTCATCAGGCCCTGCATGTGTTGTTAGTCTAATAACTGTCACACACACACACACACACACATATGTTCACATTATACTTCAAAAATTGTACAGCTCTTCTGTGAATGGGGCCAGTCTACACTTGACTTTTTTTCAGTCAGTTTTTTGTCAGTTTTACAAATTATTTTATCAAAACTTTTTTAAAACACATGCAAACTGTATTTTTTGAGTCTTTTTTGTTACTGTTTTTGAGAAGACAGGTACCTCCTATCTTAGTTTTTAGGAAAAATGACAAAAACACTTATCTTACAGCTATTTTGGACATTTTTACAATATTAGAGAGATGATACTACAATAAATTACCACATACTAGTTTAATTTTCATTTTATGGTTTTTATTCTCCAAAATTTTAGACATATTTTAAACTGTATCACATCTTTCTGTGATGTATCCCAACAGATGCTTTGTCCTAATCTGCTTCCTGTGCGTTTCTGTCCTTTGTTGTGCATCCTCTCTTCAACTCTTTGCACCCATGCACTCTTCCACAAGCACACCACATTGCTCACTTCTCACAAAAACAATCTTTGGGGAGAAAAAGGAGAATAGGGAGGAGGCAGATAGAGAGAGAGAGCAAGAGAGAGAGAGAGGAGAAGAATTGAGGGGGGTGAAAAAAATGAGGAAAGGATGCAGCCTTGTGAGCCAATTTAAGAAATAACTGCTGATGCATCAGCTATTGACTGTTTGAGCGCTCGTGATAACGCTCAAGGCGAAACTGGGAGCAAAATGACAGCATCAACTGCCTGCAATAAAGTGCAGAGCGCCAGACCAAGGGAGCTCTAATTGACAGCTGTCAACCTAATGGGAGCCATGACGGAAGATTCTTGGAGAGGGAGGGAAAGAAACACTGTTTATAAACCATCAGCCACTTATCCTCAAGGAAGGGAAGGAGGGAGGAGGAGGGGAGGAGGAGGAGGAGGAGGCTCTACTCCCCTCCCTCCCTGTCTCTTCCTCCCTCTTCCTCTGTCTCTCTCTATGATTGTCGTTTGTCTACTCACTTGCTTTTTCATTCGCTCCCACTCTCTCTTTTCCAGTGCACATAATCTTTTTTACAATCTCATTACCTTTCTGTCTTTCCCTATGATAGAATATTTAACTATGCAACAGTTCTCCCACTTTATATCTGCTCTCTGTCTGCGTCTCCGGGTTCATTGTGGCAGAGCGTGGTGGGGCAGGAGCACTGAGAAAAGCAGAAGAGGGCCATAACTAATCACAATGTCAGTTAGCTGCCTGGGAAAGACTCACTCCACACAAAGTAATGTAGGGAGCAGGACTGAGACTGGCACTCACAGACTGAGACTCAAAGTCCTTTCAGCTCAGCCTGCATGTACAGAGAGAGACTATGTGGTAAGTTTTAGCTAGGGACAGGCTTAGGGAGGCAGATTTGTAATTTTGTGTATCGAGGGGATCTTTTACACTGGGCTAAGAGAAGCTAACCACTACTTTAACTGATGCACTTTAGAACTGAACCCTCACAACTGTGTTTGCTTTCCATCCAATGATAACAATTTAAGACACTTTTTTATTTACTGAGCTGTTGAATCAGGCTATTTCCTTCATTGTTTCGTTGCCTTTTCTCCATATTTTTCAGATAATACCAGTAACCCGATATGTGAAAATCACGTAGTTGCAAAATTTTCTTTTTGATTTTATCTGCATAAAAAATTATCCTGCGACCTCTTGTGGTGGACTTTCCCCTGGGGTTCTACAACATTGGAACAAACTAACCAATGAAAACCCCAAAATATTGAGATTGTTCAACGTCAAATCGGGGACCATTTATGCAAAAAAAAAAAAAAAAAAAACGCAGGAGGAAAATCTTGCAACCATACACACTGCAAAAACTGAAATCTAAGCAAGTCATTGTGTCTTATTTTTAGTAAAAATGGTCTTATAATTCTCGTAATGAGCCACCTCCAACTGACAAGTCCAGAAAAATGTTTTATTCCCAGTTATTCGAAGACAAAAATGAGGTTTGAATTGCTTGTAACAAGTCAAAAACATCAGCAAAATTTTTTCTTGTATGAAAACACCTTTCGAATTTCAAGAAACTTCATGAGAAAATTTTTCTATTCCCATTGGCAGATTTTTTTGATGGGTGACAAGCAATTCAGACCTCCTTTTTGTCTTAAACTAACTTAAAATAAGACATTTTTCCTAGACTTGTCAGTTCAAGGTGGCTCATATCAAGATTAATAAGACATTTTTTTACTACAGAATAAGACATAACGGGTTGCTTGGATTTCAGTTTTTGCAGTGCAGGCTTCTAAACTGTAAGACCCTGATCTAGTGACGTGTTTCAAAAAGGTGACCCATCCTTACCCTTGAGCATGAGACAAAGACAGTAATAATGAACTGCTTTTATGTGTTTACTGCACCCTAACAGAATGTGACCCTGGGTTTCAAGTGATGCAATGCAATAAATAAAAGTAATAAAGTCAGTTAACTGGCCCCCTCCCCATGTGATTACCTTAAAAGTAAGATGCTGCAGGCAATATCTTCCTTCCATAAGAAACGTTCTTTGGATAAATGTTTAATCATCAAACAGAGGGGACGACGAAAGGCTCTTTATAAAGTGTCTCAAAATTCACTCTTCGTGTTCAGGAAACTGTAAGAAAACTCAACCATCCTTAATCAGTCACATATGAGAATGATGAAGCATTTACTCAGTGCATCGCAATGAATCTGACTCAGTTTTGGTTTGAAGCGCAGCATTAAAAGTATAAATGCAGCACATTTAAGGTGAATGGACTGCTGATGAAAACGTCTGAGCCGAGTGCTGATGCTCAAATAAATCCACTTCATTAGAAATTCCAGTGGACGACTTTGACTTCTGAGATGAGTAATGTCTCAGTTTCATCTTTCAGCGAAGGACTCGAGTAATTCTCCTGGAAAGTCTAACGGGTCAGAACAAAAGCTTTAAATATGGAGGGAGGGATGAAAGTGCAAAGGCAAAGAATAAAGGTGGCTCGAGCATAGAGAAAATGTTACAAAATAAAATGAAATCTCAAAAAAGAGGAGGTTTGAAATTATCCCAGCTGCAGTAAATATCCAATCTCAGGGAAGAATATGTTCTAAAAGTGTAATGATAAGGTCACAGGTGCTTTTTAGGAAACCAGAAATATAAAAACTTCTCATACTGTTCTTCACAACAGCTGCCTTTTTGTTATTTTTTGTTCCTGTGCGTAATAATGTGTGGAGCAAAAGGCTGTGTGAGAAGGTCCTGTTCATTAAATCATTAACAAAATCATCAAGCCTCTTTTTAAACAAGGTTAATTAACCTCATTATATTGACATGTTTCATTAGATGCCATTGTGATACGCTGATCGGTACGATAGGCTACGAAACAAGAGAGTGTATCTTAATGGGTTTTTTTTGTTTTTTACAGGATCATCTGTAACACAGAGATCATTTCTCATATAAAATGTACTGTAAAAGAGGAAATGTCCCATTCTTTTATGCACATAAGTCCTTGTTTAAAACGTGTGTGTTTGTTTTATGGTTAAATGTGTGTGTGTGTACCAGCTCCTTCCTGTGTGTGTGTGAGTGAGTGAGTATATCTAAGTGGGCCACTGCATCTCGGCTTAGATCCACCGCGAGTGCAACGTTAACACACATCAAGCATGATTAATCTCTCGCTCTCATCTACAATCAATCACACACACACACTCACAGGCGGAGGCAGAGAAATCACAGAAATCAGCTGCTTTTCCTCCTCGGCTGCCATCTATCTCCTGTCGGACAGAACCAGATCTGTCTTGATGTTAATATTTACATAAATCATGCTTAGCCTCTTTGGACACCATGCTGATGATAGGTGTTTCCACTCTGGGAAAGTGTCATTGAGTAGCTAATAATGACCAGTGTCAACGTCATCAATCTGTGGCAGGCTCATAGGAGGAAGGCACACACACACACACACACACACACATGCACACACACATGCACGCATATGCTCACAATGCTGTGTTAACCCCATGCAGCTACTCTTTACTGCTGAACATCCTTCTGTTTTTACATGCATGACTCTGAAACAATAGATTTTTCAGCCGCTGTGTAAAATTTGTGGTCGCACAAAGAAAAATATGCAGCAAGAATAATATACAGCATGTCTGATGTTTCAGCTTCCTCTTTCTTAACAATGATCTGTTTGCTCGAGGTTTGCTTTGAAGCCCTCGGACAAAAGCCCGCCGCTTGCTTGAGCTTTGTCTTTTCCTGAAGTCTGGAGTGCTGCAAAAATAAATAGCCATGCTGAGAGAGTAGTGCACGCGCGCACGTATACAAACGTGCATGAATGAGACGCAGATTTTTGGGCAGCGATGTTCAAAACACACGTTAGGAAATATGCCACGACTTCAGTTTTCACGACACAGCTAGCGTCGTTCCTACTCGAACTAGGCTGCCGCTGGGTACGCTTGCCAACCAAAGATGGGGCAGAAGCCAAAGGGCTGGGTGAGCGGGAGTGTTAGAAGGGGGTGGGGGGGGCATATGAGGACAGTGTAAGATCAAGTTGATTACATCCAACTATGCTGCAGACCTAATTGGCGAGCGTGACAGTGTGCGGAGCTTGTCATCTCCAATCATTAGGCCTGTCAGAGATCCATCAGATGCTCGGCTAATTAGGAGAACGCTAATGAAGCTGGCAAAACAACTCCTCTTTTTAGACAGCTGAGTGCGCTCCATCGCTAGGCTTGAAGTGTGTGTATGTGTGTATGCGTGTGTGGAAGAGGTCTGTAAGAAAGATGGCGGAAGAAGAGTGCAAGGCTGTGAGACGCCGTGGCCTTAAGTAGAGTAAGAGGAAAGGTTACTTCTTCATGCTTGTGCAGAATCCCACAGAGAGGCCTTAATTGGATCTACACATGTTCTGTTTCAGTAATAAGTAATGAAAAACACACGACAGGTTCTAAATCAGCAGATCCAAATGAACCTTTCCATAAACACTCTGACCTTTAACCAGATTTACAGGTTTATGTCATCTCAACGAATCTGATGGTTGAATGAATCACTGGAGCTCTGTATGCACGAGATGCTGCCTGTAACCACATCAGGGGGGAGTATTTTCTGGGTGCAGAGTTGGGGAACTGAATCACATACATAAAAGAGAAAGAAAAGAAGAAGAGATGTGCCGTGGAAATGAAACAAAAAATCAAGACCGGGGGTATTTCGCTCCCCCCAAAGTTCCCAATCAAGGCCTATCATTTGCCATCCTTCCATAACTCTTGCCATCGCTACAGCGCAATCAATTTGTCATCAGTCTTTGTGTGCCATGCAGTTCTTCTCAGCGTTATAAGTTGCAGCTGTGAACAAGGGAGGGAGGGAGGGGCGAAAAAAATCGGAAGCTGCCAATAGTCTAAAATGAAACTCCTCCTTTGCCTGCCTCGTGTTTGTTCACGTTCTCTCATCAAAGGAATAAATGCCTCATTTTCTCTCCAGAGCACTCTCACTCACTCATTCCAGCTGAATAAAAAGGCTTTCAGTCATCCTGTCCATCTATCCATCCATCCGTCCATCTGTCCATCCATCCACACGCCCATTCTCCCCCCCCCCCCCTCCCATTGTGTCCATTAAGGCTAAAACATTTTGATCAAGTAAGGCCCAGGGCTGAGAACACATGAGACTCTCTCTCTCTCTGTGCCAGCCTCTGATTGACCATTAGGGCCATTGATGAATGTGGCTGTCAGAGGGCAGACAATTAAATCAAATATGAAACAAAGTCTCTCTGACGGCTCCTTCTGATGGAGCAAACCAGTCTTCCGCCTCACGATTAGGCTAATAGTTACATTTTTCATAGCACTCTGTGTGTGCAAGGGGGGGAAAAAGTATGCATGCTGGTTTATATGAAGTGTAAAGTCAATGCAGCATGCGGCATGTGCATGCACCACTGCACACATGTAATTACGTGTGAGAGGATACGTGTGTGCGCGCGTGTGTGTGTGTGTGAGTGTGTGTAGGCAGACTGAAGACTTTTTTTCATCTTTTAGAGTTTGAAAAGTTCCTATCCAGGTTGATGAAATTAGACTTTATATGTAGCGCATACTTCTAGTAATTCTAGATTGTGGCGGTAAATATCACCACAGTTAGCCTTTTGTGAGATTCATCAGGGAACTCATTTGATTCATAAACCTGAAAATAACGGCGCAACGGGAACACCAAAACACTCAGATAGATGTTGTTAAACGATGGTGTTAATGGCTTAAAGTTAGTGAGGCCAGACGTGACTTGAGCAGGCCTTCAGTGCTACAAGAATGAGCGAGAGACAAGTGGGAGAGAGGGAGGGAGAGAGGGGGAAGGGGGGTGATTTATTGACACTTATCGGGAATGAACAGATCAAAGGCTCGGCCAGATGACAGGTGATCAATCAGGCATCAAATCAAAGATGGCGATTGTCCATTAAAGCTCTCTTCCAGTATACACTCCCTCCCCGGGCTGTGAAATAATCTTTAGACTAGAAAAGACTTTCCCAGAAACTGAAGAAGAAGGAGAGAAAGAAAACAGATGGAGGACACACACAAAACAAACCATGTTACGCTAAAGTCCAAAATACATGAACAGTGAGAAGTGAGGAGAAATCAAAGGAATATTTTTGTAGCGTTAAAGTGGAGGTTAAAATATATTTGATAACACAATGAGGTCGCCAAAAGCCAATATTTAGTCTCAAAACTTCCACTCAATTCATGCAGGGAAAGTGTGGCTGAATCCAAAGCAGGGGAATAAAACACACTCTCATCGAGGTATTGAAAACGTTGAAATACAAGAGGGGAAAAAAAGAGATTCTGATTAAGTGAGAGGTTACTGTGATCCATCAGAGCCCGTTTGACTTAATCTGACTTTATAAACGGAAATCAGCGACCAGCAGCGGACTCTGTGACAAAAGCTGACCCCAGGGCTCCCCCAAACCTCCACATTATAGATCCTTAATTCCCCAGTCAATATCCACCAGCAGAGAGGGAAGTGGGAAGGAGGAAGGAGGCGCAGTGAACGAGTGGGAGGAGGTGGAGAGCGACCTATAGAGGATCAAGTTCTCTGACGCCAGGGAGAGGTTCCAAAAAAAAAAAAAAAAGGTATTATTTTTACATCGACGTAGTCATGGGGAGTCCTTTAAGGGGATGCATGCTCTAGTGCACAGCAGCTGACCTCTGACCTCTTTATGAGGTGAGGTGGTGATGGTTTTTAGTAAGTAGTTACACCTGTAACTACCCAGACATGCTTCTTCAAACAAAACTGGAGGACAGTTGTTTGATGTTTGGATCAATTTGAGCGAGTTTCTTTTAAAAAATAATTTTAAATCAAGGCCAGAAAATAAAACCAATCCAATCAAAATATAAACACTGTTCAAAGCTTCGGGACACCTCGATTAATGTTCGAAACACTAAAGTGGTTTCATTTGCAGCGAGACACAACAGACGAAAACAGAAAGAGTTGCATTTGCACAAATGGTGTGACAGCAAACTTTTTCCTCAGAAAGCCACTCAAATAAATCAGGATGACTAATCTCTTCATTAACTCATCCTTTCAGTTCTGCTGATGCTTACAAAAATAAATAAATGACATATTTCAGTCACAGGAAAACGACTTCTTTTATAACTCTCCACTGATGTGTTTCAACAGAACAGATGTTTGCTATATCACTGCTTTTGACAGACACAGTGAAGGATTTGTCTTAAAAGAGAAAGGAAAAGTTGTGTTTGGGACTCTGCTAAAGCTGTTGTAGTCACTTAAATGTTTCAATGAGGGTGGGAGAAATATCAATGGCAAGTGAGTGAATGAAGGAGGTGTGGAGCAGAGGGGCACAAATGGAGAGAGAGGGAAGAAAGAGGAAGATAGAGAGAGGTAAATGCCATGTAAACCAAAGCCAGTTCGTACCTGCGGCGCGCCGAGGCGCTTGCTGCTTCCTCCGCGGCATGTCGGCTGCGGGGGCCCGGCAGGGAGTTCTTCTCTGGCCCCGGTGATCCGAGGTAGCCTGGGGGATCCTCGGAGCTTTGATACACAGTTTTCCCCCCTGGGTGCGCTCTTAGGGCTCCCACATAGATCGGGGTGGGTGGGTGTACGGAGGGGAGGGTGAGCAGTTTTCGAACACAGAAATGGTTCAGAGGAGAAGGAGCCAGTGGATGCGAGGAGGGGAGAAATAAAAATATCAAAATAAAAAAGAGGGGGGGAATAAACCCCCGATGTGCTGCTCTCTCTGTCGGTCGCTGTCTCGCCCGCTCCGGCTGCTTGGATGGACGCGGTGGGAGCTGGAATAGACGGGGGCTCCGCGGTACGAAAACACAGAAAGGAGGTTGAAAAGCGCCTGGTGTCTCCGTGTGATCCTCTTTACTCGGCGTCGGAGGCTGCAACAGGCAAGCTTGAAGGGATAAAACCAAATGATCGCGTCAGTCAAAAGTCCGCAAACAAGGCGACAACACATCAAGAGCTGACACAACTGAAGCCCTGCGCCTCCTCTACGGCTCAACCTCTCCGCCGCTGATAGGCGTCACGTAGCTCCCTGTCTCTCTCCCCCCTCTCTCTCTCTCCCTCTCTCTGCCTCTCTTACCCCTCTCACTCTCGTTCTGTCATTCACTGCCTCTTTCTAGAGCCGTTTATTCCAAACGAGCGGGCTAATCAGGAGCTCTGGTTACGCTTTGAAATTTGCGTAATGTCAGTCATGTTGCGGATGGGTTATGCAGACACATGGTAGCCTCACAAAAAACACACACACGCACACGTAGCGTATCGTTTACAAACACAGCGCAGTTTGACTATATCATCTGAACGGAAATGAATACTTACTTTACGGGCTGATCCTTTACGCCGCGCAATCCATGAGGTTTCGCTTCTTCCTCCCGCTAATCACGCACGATTCAAAGCCAAGAGGTGAAGCAGCTGAAATGTGCCCGAAACCATCTCATAAAAATCCAATCGCCCCTTGGCAAGTCCTGTTAGTGGTGGGCAGGGAAAAAAAACACATGCAGCTTTTTCAGTTTGTTATTCTTGGGACCGACAGCGAAGGAGGAAAGAGAAGGAGGAGGAGGTGGAGGAGGAGGAGGTGACGACCAGGACTTGGTCGCCCACACGCTGCCCTGCCTGCCTGGCACGGCCACGAGATTTGTCCGAGAGTGCTTTGAAAAATCCGTTGAGGGCAAGTCACACATTCAGTATGTGCGTGTGTGTGCGTACGTGCGTGTCGCCGTTCCTGCGCGTGTGTCTCTGTGTGTGCGTGAATCGATGAGATACGTGCTTGATTGGGTCTCCCTTGTTGTAATAATGTACAGCAGGAGGAGGAGGAGGAGGAGGAGGAGGGACGGGCTCAGGCTGCTCCCATGCATGCAGGCAGGCAGGCTGGGGCGCACGGATCAGCCGAGCTCCAGCGCCTTCTGCCAAACACTTTGTTGGCCGCTGATGGTACTTTTCTCCCCTCTACGTGGCCTGATAGGAACTATTTAAATCAGGCACGCAGCGAATCACACAAAGCGCTCAGATCTCCTTACTGCGCTTCAAGCGACAGGAGAGACGCAAAGCGGTGTCCTTCTTTGGATAAAGTACTTGTCTTTTTTTTGCAGGTAAGTTCACAATCCTCCTTAGTTGAGATGATGGATATTCTCACTTTCTGTCAAGGACGATGCTCCCTTTGCTCTGAAAGTGGTAAATAAAAGTTTTTGGTTTCAGCTGAGTTAGTGAAAGACAAAATTATTCTCTAATTTTTTTGGCAATCCTCAGGTTGGGACGCGCCTCTTCACAGCGGTGAAAACAAAGGATAAGACTCAGGATGGAAGATCGAGGGAGAGCAGTAAAGGTGAGTTGCCAAAAGGCTGTCTTTCTCTCTCTCCTCTTGACTCCCTTTGCGCCAGATGTGCTGCTTCTGCTGCGCCCCGTCTATCACGCTCGTCAATAAGCAGAGAAACTGCTTTCTTCCTCTGGATCCGCCTTGGGAATCAGATCTCCTCAAACGTCCTCCCCGTGTCGCTCCGCTGTTAAAGCAGGGAGTCTGTCCGTTCTTCCGCCTTTCACCGGGTTTGGAGGAAGAATCGATGATTTGTGACCCTCCGCCGATCGAGGATGTTTTCTTCCTAATCTCGCCGCGACTGTGTGCGCCGCTCCTCCACTGCATGCCGTTAGATCCGCCCAAGCATCTGTCCGTCTTTCCATTGGCGCATCCATCAGTGTCACACACACACACACACACACACACACACACACACACACACACACACACACACACACACACACACACACACACAGCTGCCGCGCGCACATTCCTTGTGATACTACAATACCCCCCTCCCACCCGCAGCGTACACTCAAACATAACTCTCATTCACACGCGCAAACACACGCATCGCGCGCGCTCACGGCCGATGGAGAGCTCTCCTCTTGGTCTGATTGACACAGTCCACTCTCTGAAACGCCCGTCAGGGAGCGCGCTGCCTTACTGACTGGCATTTTCACCCTTTGGAGAGGAGTCGGACTTTTTTCCTCATCTGCAGGCGGCGCATTTAATAACATTCTTTACAAATATTTTCATATATGATTGTTTCTTTATAAAAACAAACATGTCGCAGATTTTTTGAGAGGAAATTGTCTCCCCTCATCACCAGAAAAGCCTTTGAAATACTACAAACTGCTGAGATTTCGGTGTCTTGCGCTCGGATTAAAAAGCTTTTATTGCACCGAACTAATTCATGATTTCAATCAAATCAGGTGTTTTTGATGAAGTTAATTTTGTGAAGTGTTTAATTTTTTAGACATTTTTTACAATTATTTCTTTACAAAATTTTGTTTCATATATGTTTTAACTGAAATGTCCCAAGTAGAAAAGAGATGCAAGTTTAAAACGTTGAAGCTTTAAAATAACCTCAGTTTTTAATTGTCCTTAAAGTTATCGTTTACTTTATTTTTTAAACTTTTCTCAAACGAGTAAAGAAATATGAATCTAATGCAGCTTTTGAGGTATTGATATTTCTGCTATTTGTTGGAAATTAAACTCTTTAGTCATGTTTGCCATAATACGCGGATTTGGACACACAGACACAAGCCATTACGCATAACTCTCAGGACTCAGTCTCGGTGAAAAGAAGGAGGAAGAGGGGGAGAGAGTTAAATTTACATGGACGCCCAAAGATACAACACAAAAGTCACATAAATAAAACGAAGTATTTCTCCGCTTTACAGAAATCAGCTCAAATGTTGACTGTTACAGATGCGCAGGACACATGCCCTGAAGACACCGCAGTCTGTTCTATGACTGGATGAAGTTTGCTGTGCGCAACTGTGTGTTAGGAGAGAGTGAACACTGTATGTCTAACTTCAACTTCAACTTTTCAGAGATGCTTTAAAATTGATCGGTGGGTGAACACTTTGAGTAGTTTTATCATTTTTGACGCGTAAAGTGTGACATAGAGCTTGTCGCCAAAAATAAACGTTTAATTTGATGCAAAGCCAGCTCGTGCTTCTGTTTTGTGTCTTTGACTAAATAATTTTGCTGTATTTAAATGACTTATAGTCCCCATCTTTATTTCACCGAAAACTTCATCTTTTTGTGCGCATTTCTTTAGCCATATTTTAAACTCACGTCTGAGTAAATTTCCCTTCATGATTTCCTAACGTCGCTTTCATTTATTTTGTCTTTACTTACTTCGTACTTTACACAGGAATATCAGAGTGTGAAGTGAGGGCTTGCAGCGTGTGTGTGTGTATGTGTGTGTGAATGCGTAAGTGTGTGTAATAAAGTGCAGAAAGTGAGGGTCTTTGGGGGGAGGGAGAGGCAGAGAGGGTTGGAACAGCGATCGTTCATCTCTCTTGCACGTTCACATACAAATTAAACCATTCTCATTTCAGATCGATCGATTTGAAACTATATGAAAAAGGAAAAACGGTGACAGATGTGAAAAACTTTTTTGATTTGTGTTGCAGATAGAAAGTATGTGACACTTAATAAAGTGCGTCAAACAGTTAAAATTAAAGTTTGTAGATCAGGAGAGGTGTGTACACACACTTTGAGCTCTTCTGTGTGTTTGTGAAAAATAACAATTAACAGACTCATCCATAAACTATTATTGAACCCTCAGATTATTGGGCAAAAAAACAACAACAACAACAAAAAAACATTTCTTGTGTCTGACCAAAACTTAATTTTTTTTTTTTGCGCATGACGCCGACGTCTTTCTGTTTTCCATTTCCCAGTTGTTTTGGAAAACGCTTGTGATACCATTTTAATAGAAGAAGAACCGTCTAATTAGTTCCCTGCTCGTGTCATGCAATGAAACTTGAGCTTCTCAAAATATATAACTTATTAAATTCAGATGTTGTCAGTTTTTGCTATCAGGCCTGTGGGATGGATATCACAGAACAAGCTGTGTTCATGTTCCCACTGATATTAAACTTTGGTCCCTCGCTTGTGTGACACACAAGTTTTACTGATGAACTGATTTATTTCTCCCCTCTTGTGCATCTCACTGCAAGGAAAATGAATCTGCGGCGACATATTAAAGTTCGCTAGAATTACAGGCAGCGGACTCCATATAGAGACAGACTCTCATAGAAATATTATGACAGCATCGTGGGTGACTCATATCTGAGTGTTTGAGCCAAAGACTCTATTTAAAGACGCGGGGAAACGGGTGTGCCTGTGATAAAGTTAACTATAAACGATTCTAACGCTGATTCCAACAATGCAGGGCTTCAGATCAGCGCGCGCACTCTTACAGGTATCAACCGCGCGTAAGTGCGTGCGTGCCTGTGTGTGTGCGTCGGGGGTGGGGGGCTGTGCATGTGATGTTTAACGAAATAAAGGTCAGTAATTTATGCAGGTCCCCCTCAGTGTGTGTGTGTGTGTGTGTGTGTGTGTGTGTGTGTGTGTGTGTGTGAAAGAGTAGAGGGGTGCAATAAAAGAGTTGAACCTCTACCTCCCCGCCGTTGCCGCTTTTACGCACGAGTCGGAGCTCAAAGGCTCTCCACGGTCGCGTGGCATGGCCTGGTTTTTGGTGCTCATGCTGTAGTGAATGAATCTAAGTCAGACCAGAGATTTTATTATTTTGTTTTGGACCTGGGGAAATGCAAATATCAAGTAAAAACCAACAGGAGACAGTTGGAGACATTACCTAGGCGTGACGCGCTTGGTCAGACGCAAAGATTTTTCAGATGATATGACGTCCCACGCACATTTTAGAAATCATGCATCCATATTTATCTTCAATCCTTTCGTTTCTGCATCTTATAAAATGCTAGTGCCTCTTTTTTTTGTCACAGTCTAGATTAAGTTAAGGAGAATTTCCGCTCCTCCTCACTTCGCGCACACTTTCATTCAGTGGAAACACATGGAGTTTGGAGCACAACTACTTTGTATTGTATGCAATTTCCACTACTTTAAAACCTCTGATGATTTCCTCTCTCTCACCCCATTTTCCACCTCTTCTTCCTCTTCCCCGATGCTCTCACTGGCATGGAGAGGTGGCGTGGCGCACCGGCTTCACGGCACACTGGTTTCTAGTGGACTGGATAAAGAGCCAGGGGGGAGGGACAGTCCGGGGAGCTGCACGGGTAGATGATAAAAAAAAGAAAAAGAACTATAATACACTGTATGTCTCCTTTACACTAAATATGGCACATCTTTCATGCGCTCCTATAGCACGGCTGAACGCTTCAGGAGGAGAAGTGGGACAACGAGCGATAAACATATGCATGCTAATAATGCAGTAAGTGAAGTGTGTGCGTGTGAACAAAAGAGGGCTTGCATGTTTTAGTGGAATTAAAACTACTCCCAAAATAGAGCCTTTAACTCTGAAATCAAGCTGATTTTTCAAGACTTTAAAAAGTTATATTTTCTATGAATTCAGCTAGGAAAGTAGTACTTGACACTTTCCTGCACAAAGTAATATGAAAAGAATGACCCTGTTAAGGTGGGCCCACATGCCTCCTTCAAAGACTCCTTCAGTTGTTTAAGTTTTTTTCCCACCTCACACAGAAATCTGTTTTTTGTCACTCTGTTTTGGATTTTCCTCCTCCCAGCCTCAGGCCTTGCCCATGGCCGTCAGCCAAACCCTCCTTGCTTTCCCCACCTCACTTTGAGACAGACTGTTTCATTATGTGGTGTTAAGGTTTCATCGATATCTGAATGACCTCAAAAAGTTGCCTTCGCTGACACAGAGCCGCTGGTGTGGGTGTTCACTTAAAAAAAAAGAAACAGGCACATATTTGCATAGAGAAGGGAAAAAGGAAAAAGGAGGCCAGGGTTAGAGTCTCCTCAAATAACCTGAAAACTCACAAACTCCCACCAAAAACGAGACAAGGCATTGACAAGAGGAGCTGAAAAAGATGGAGTGGATGCTCTCTCTCTCTCTCTTTCTCTCTCTCTCTCTTCCCTGTGTCCTCCCCCTCCTGCCTCCTTGGGTGTGCTGCGGAGCTAGCAGGGTTGAGAGGGCAAGTGCTGACCAGCCCTCTTTCTTTCTCTGTCTGCTGTTACTAGGTCACCACACACACACACACACACACACACACACACACACACACACACACACACACAAACCAAACGCACGCACACACTCACACACACCTCTCCTTGCGGTCAGTGTTGCCACCAGGGAGAGGGGTAATTTAAGCCCTGCTTGATGTAGCCTATTCATCACTGTCCCGTGGACCGTGCTTCAAAATTAAAGTCTGATCTACAAAGTTGGAGTGAAATGAGATAAAAAATTGGCAGAGGTCACCGAGGGCCGGCTGGTCAAAACACAAAGCCGTGACTCAGCTGGGCCGGTATGAGGTGCTGCTTTTTATTACCTTGCTTCAGAGTTTGTGTGTGTGTGTGTGATTCTGTTTGAGAGTTCATGTTTTGGGGCGGAAATTCAAATGTGTGGGATGATCTGTAATGAAGTCTGGTGGATCAGTGCCAGCGTGTGGGACAGGCCTGTTACACTAAACACTGCTCGATCAGGAGAGATTTATGTGTGTGTCATTAAACTGTACAGTCATACAGATGTAATTACAATAAGTAGCTTCGATGTTGACATAAAACAGTTCTCCTGACAGTATTTATGTTAAAGTGAATCAAGATACTCAAAAACTCTTTGATTCACACAAAGAAGTTGAAGAAAATGAAATGTTTTCAGTCACCATAACCAGCCTTACTTGAATTATTGTCTTGTGTGAGACAAAAACAGAATGAAAAAACAAGAATAGGAAGGTTAAGAGTGCATTGAAACAGGACACAAATGTTAATAATTTAGTATTTTCAGATAAAATTGCTCTCCTTGTTGATTCTGTCCCTGCAAACATAACTGCAAAAGTCATTTCAAAATCAAACCTTTTTTCAGTGTTTCCAAACTGAAAATAATAACAGTTCATCCCACCAATAACCAAGCCTCCACATTTGAATTGATGAATTCAACGCCATGGTTTTGTCTCTTACTTTGTGGGTCACCAAAGTGGGAGTCAGGACCCCCTGGTGGGTCGCGAAACACTGATAAAGGGTGTCACCAAAACGAGAAAACAAAGAAACTATTCTAATCAGCAGTTAATTTTTTATATAAAAACCATGCAAACAGAAAATGCTCGATCTGCTTCCCACACTCCTTTGTTGAAGACCCCCTGAGGTGACTGAACCAGGGAAATGACAGTATCAGTGGAAGCTGGTTGATTTAAGAAACACACCACTATGCGCACAAAGGTAGAATCATTTTCTACAGATTAGCCAAATTTAATATCTTGGGCCTTTTTTCTATTTGACTGAGTATTTTGATTGGCCTATTAGCGTACTCAGCAGCAGGGGGGGGGGGGGGGTCATCCCTCTCTGGCCTCTGTCAGGGCTCAGGCTTGAAAGTTAGGGAAACCCTCTTAATGCATTTGTGACAATGAAATAATAGAATACTTTATGCCATACAAAGGGTAAGTGTCTTTGTTTTATTTCTTTATTTTTTCTTTATTCAAGGGTGATGAAAGAGCTGCTTAAGAAATTGCTATCACACTGAGTATGTGGAAATATATTTTCTTCAACATTTTATCAGCTATGTGGGTCTAAAAGTCGTATTCTATTTTCCCAAGTAAACTTATTTTACTGCCAGAATTAAAAAAAAAAAAAGTTCAAAAGCAGTTTTTGTAAGATTAAACAAGTGTAGGACTAGTGCTTTGTGGCTGAAGCAAAGGTATAAATGAATAGTGATGGTAATAAGAATAAAAATAGAATTTGTCGAACAAACAACTTAAGCTGAATCAGTTCTTGAGAGTATGTAAAGAGTAAAATTGCTGGACCACATTTTATGAATCACTCCCTCTGACTCCTCTGGCAACAGCATGACACATCAAAAATCACTACTCTGAAACCATCAGGTTCGTTTTTCTGCTTAAACACATCACCAGCTTGAAGTATTGAGCAGATTAAATGGTGAAGTTTGATCTATTTATACATTTTTTGATCCAGGGTTTGCAGGATCTCACACAGAACACAAACTTTTTCTTTGTAAGGATTAAAAAAGAGGACACAATTAGAGCTATTTATTTCCAACTTTAGAGGTTCAAGAATTAAGCAGGTTTTATTTCATGTTATTGAATCTGTTTACAGCCTGTCAGTGTTAACCTCTCACTCATGATGAGGTTAAGGTTATTCAGAATTTTTTTGTTTTGTTTTCTTTACCACTCAAAATACCAAGGCACTCATTTTGACTGCTTTCAAAATTTGCAACGCTATAACTTTGTTTGAACAGGACTCTGACTTTTCCTAAATGTATGTATATTTTCTTCCAAAATTGTTTTATCATTATAACTAAAAACCAGAAAAAAGAAATGTGAGTATTACCTCCCAAAATGACCATAGCATGGATTTTATGTTAAAAATATTCAGCCATAGCTTCACGCATATTAAGTGCATCGGTGAGGGGGAACCTGGAGGAGGAGCCAGTTCAGAGAGTAGTGTCTCTTTGTGTTTTACACTAAGTTTTATCTGGCTCTCATGCATTGTAATTTTCAATTTGTTTCCTAGTGTAGTTTTTTTTACTTTTTCCATCAATTTATTCAAAGATCAGTTTAATGATTTTCCAAATTATCTGCAAATAATGTCTATGCAGTCAAAATAACTGCCATGGTTATTCCAGTAGTTGCAGAATTTTGACCTTTTCTCAGAAAATATGAATGATGACACAGTCCTTTCTATCACTCATGGTTAGTGGTTGGGTGAAGACATTTCTTGAAAAAATAATAGTTTACTCTTTTTAAATCATAATGACAACAGAAACTTAAAAAAATAACCCTGATCAAAAGTTTCCACAACTCTGGTGGTTTTGTCCTGATAAATGCACAAAAGTGAACACAAATGTGTTTGAATGTCTACTCAAGGTAACCATCCTCACCTGTGATCTATTTGCTTGTAATCAGTGTGTGTGTGTGTGTGTGTGTGTGTGTGTGTGTGTGTGTGTAAAAAAATGAACAGGGTCATTTTTGAAGTTTCTGTTGTCATTATTTAAAAAGAGTTAACAGTGAGTGTCTTCACCCAACCACTAACCATGGGTGACAGAAAGGTTTTTGTGTTATCATTCATATTTTCTGAGAAAAGGCCAGAAAATCAGAAATTCTGGTGAAGAGGGTGTAAACTTTTAGGCACAACTTTAACTGCAGTTTTGAATGGGAAATTTCATTTAAAAAGTAATCGCCGAATGGAGACAGTAAATGAACAGGGATTTTTACTTTGTGTCAACCAGAGTGAGTATTTTGAGGTTTTAGCCATCACCTATAAACTAAGCACACAGGTGCAGCCAATCAGACGACCACGTCACAAAAGCAGTAAGAGACATGTCAGAGAGCCTTTCAGTTACCATGGATCCGTGGGTTAAACTACTCCGGGTTACTTAACCAGGAATCACTGGACACCATAATAGCCTGAAGTGACGCTAATTTGAATTTGGTGCATGCCCTCTTTCTTCATCACTAGAGGAGGAATTAAATTGGAACATTTGAGTCCTGCAATGTGTGAGCTGTCTTCTCCTTTGTTACGTTCAGTGATGCTCCTTTTCCAGCCCTCTTAGGTTTGGATGCAAGTGTTTCTCGACTTTAGCAGTGTAACCTTAAATAACGAAAACACTTCTTGTATTTCACCAAATAAGGATGAGGTCATGGTTTCAGACCACACTTATGAAGCAGCATGTATTTGAATAACGAATCAGAAAGTCGAGATCATAGCATACTTTGATGAACTCAGAATTTTCCCAAATTTAGATACTGTTAAATGAACTTCAAAAATCTTTTGAAGTACAAAACATAGAAATTTAACCTACAAATTCAATTATGATTTATCCTAATTAAGTCTTCAAATTCTGCATTTGATTGAATGAAAAAAAACGTGATTATTTGACTGCGCTATTTTTTGCACACGAATTTCAAACAGGAGAAGAGCAGACAGCTGATAACATTTTAATGTGCTTACAAGTCAAAGAACAAACAGTTTGATTGTGTTTCAGATTCATAAGAAGTCATAAAGCGTAAAGTAAATCTCACAGCCTCAGATATTTTTAGAAGGAGATGGTATTTCTGAGGAAATGTTTGTGTCTAGTGTCTGATGCAAGTCTGATGAGTTACACTGTTTATCAGCATACAGTGTGACGGCGCACTGCTGCGTGAGTCACTGCTTCCTCCTTACTGTGTACATGTGTGTGTTTTCCGTGCGTGTGTGTGTGCGGAAACAACGCTGACAGCTGCAGCTCATTACAGGCACTATTACTGATGGGGACTGCTGGGGGAAATTCCTTCTTCCACTGAGCAAACCGCCCTGTTTACCCCCCCAACACGTACACACACAAACACACACACACTCACACAGGTCTCACATATTCATAAACCAGAGAATAAACATGTGAAGCTCAAACAAAAAATTAAATCCAAATATTTACTAAACATACTCTGCTCACCGGAGAAGTGAGGAAACGAGGAAGCAGAGGAGGTGACACATATTATCTTTATGTAAGGATTCCCCCTCCTTACCTGTATTCAAAGTGTTCTTTCACATGAAGCACACAATGAGGTGGATGTACACACACACACACACGCACACACACACAGACACACACACACAAAGCCACAGGGCAAGCAAACTTGGACGGATATGAGATCACTGCAGCTCTAAGCCTGGCTATATTGGCAAACAGCAGCGTCTCTCTCTCTTTCTTTGGTACACACACACACACGCAAACACACACACACTTACACCCACAGAGTCACAGAGTATACAGTGTCCAGTGACGTTAATGAGAGGGCTGAGAGCCAGACACACATGTGTTAGAGTCATTAGGGAAGACTTCATAGCTACACTTCAGGCCACTCCACTCCATTACTGTACTTCATTGGTTACAAATAGTGGTTTCTCAAAGTCAGGTTCATGGACCACCAGGAGTCTTTGAGGGGCCCTTAGGGTTTTTCTCCTTAACCCTTTAATCCCTACATACCTGTCTTTTAAATCTGAACATGTAGAAAGAACCCAGGGACAAATTTGAACCTTTAAATCTTTCTGACTTGGTAGTTAACCCCAGATCAGACATCAACCTTTGCATCTCTTTTTGATATTTTTTTTTTAGCATGAGCAATAATATTGATTTCAAATTTAAAATAAAAAAGTACTCATCAGTTTGTTCCCCCAACACAAGCAAATTTACACATTGATTTTATTTCTGCATTGACTCTAGCTTAACATGACTCTGTCTCTCTTTGTCACTATGTAATACTCCTCCTGAACACATGAGAGCAGTGTGATCGTCAGGTCGCCTGTTTCTGGTCTTGCTAGCCTCTCTTGGTTTTTCACAACAATTTTGACCATATTTTGTTAAATCCAAGCTGATACATGTTGGCAGACAGCATCTCAGACAAGGAAGGATAGAGAGGAGAGGTCAGAGGAGATGAACTGTAGAGCCCATAGGAGACAAATCTGGAAATGTTAATTTAGAAAACATGACCAGAAACCAAATCACAGCTTTCTAAGTCCACATCACTTTGATTCAAAATAGAGTTTTGAATGAAATGCACACCATGCTTCTGTGTAAGTATAAGATATGCTTCACAGAGCTGCATGTAACTGACCTCTTGACCAAACGTGTAACTCTGAAAGGTCATACAGAGTTGTGCAGTGGTGAACACAGTTGATCTCCCATCATGCACCAGCTGTTGAAAAGCACACACCAAATTGCCCTCCTG
Source organism: Thalassoma bifasciatum (assembly GCA_008086565.1). Lineage (NCBI taxonomy): Eukaryota > Metazoa > Chordata > Actinopteri > Labriformes > Labridae > Thalassoma > Thalassoma bifasciatum. The sequence continues at coordinate 120,734 of RPOG01001602.1, forward strand.
GTAGCCAAAAACGCATGTAAAGTAGCCTCTTTGGGGACAAAACACACACTTGAGTAACCTTCAGTGAGCCAAAATGTGTACCAAAGTTCCTTCGTGAGCTAAAATGCAACAAAAGTAGCCTAAACAAGCCAGTAAGTCCCTCTTGGGGAACCAGATATACACTCAAAAGTTCCCTCTTGTGAGCCAGAATGCAACAAGTTTCCTCTTGGGAGCCAAAAGATGCCAAAACACATGCTTAACTAGCCTTTTGGGAGCCAAAACACACATTTAAATTCCCTCCTGGGGGATTAAATACATGCACTGAAGTGCCCTCTTGTGAGCCAAAAGATGACAAAGGTGACCTCCAGGAGCCAAAAAACACACTTAAGTTCCTTCTTGGGAGCCAAAACACACTTTGACATGCTCTCTTGGGAGCCAAAATATATGCCTTAGTAACCTCCTGGTTGACAAAACTTGCTGATATACAGTCCCTCAGCCTTTTAAAACATGGTTAAACATTTGGGTGGAAAACCAAGAGCTGTATGTCCTTCTTTCTCTTCTTTAAAAAGAAGAAAACAAGTCACTTTCATACTGTCTATGGTAGTGACTAAATATATACTTGCTGGGAGGTTTCTTTATCTCAGAGCGTGAACTCAGAGGCACACCCAGAAACAAAGCCAATTCAGAAATCAAAATTTTGCAAGAAATCTAGTTCTGTGCAATATTGGAAATAAAGCAATTCACAAGTGTTTATTGAAAATGATATCACCTGAAGATTTAAAAGAAAAAAAAACACATTTTCAATCATTTGAGCTGTAAGTAGTCGCTATATATTCATATTTTTAAATGCTGGAATAAATAATACAGAGCAGAGCATTGGTCTGCTGCACAATCCCACTCTGCTTTTATATCAACTTCTGAACATGGAGACGATATAATTTCAGCGTAAGACATAAATCGTACGAGTTGTTGTTATTATCTGTAATTATTCAAACTTCAGCTGTATGAGATTTCAACCCTTCAAACAAAGAGCATTCCCTCAGCTAAGATTTATTATCATCATGTTATGGCATACGAAAATAATCCCTCTCTGTCTTTATCCCATCATCAGCAGAGAAGGGAAGATATAGAGAGATGGTCCACTCCATGCTATGATGTATCTGTTACATTAATCAGCCTCTTACACTGGAGTGGGCTGCTTTTATTAATTATGTTCAACATGAGGGCAGTAAGGCCTCCACCGACTGTCCGTCCCTCCTCCTTTAAACACACAAATCACTGCTAGGAAGAAGCAGAGGAGAGATGCTGACGTGGCCTCTTTGATAAAAGCAAATATAAGGGAAACAGGGATGATAGTGGAAGAGATGAAAATCAAATCTTAAAGTGTAAAAGAGAGTGTTGGTGGAGTATCTTTGGCTGCTTCAAAACATGCTCCAGGCACGTCTAACAACAACAACAAAAAATAGATCTGGTTCTGTCTTAAATACATATGATAATGTGAAATTATTACATTTTTGAATATAAATTTTGCACTAAATTTGTGTAAATTTGATGTCTTAGCTGACGTCCTGTAAACACAAATAACAAGAGGAGCGTATCAGCAGCTGAAATTTCCCCCTGTGGGACTAATAAAGGTTTATCTTATCTTATCTTATCTTATCTTATCTTATCTAACAAATAGGTCTGGCTCTTTATGGCACCTTTCGATTCTGCTCACAGGTAGGCAGATATGTTTGCATTTTACTTTTTATTTAACTTTTATTTAACCAGGTAAAAGACCCATTGGGATAAAGACCTCTTTCTCAAGGGTGACCTGGCCAAGAGGCAGCAGCATCATATCAAAGAGAGACAATAGCAAACAAGAACAACAGCATTTAGAATAATACAATAAAAGCAATTTGATTAATAAAGTGTAGGAGCTTTTTGATGGTAACAGCTTAAGAAAACAGGCACCGTTCAATGGACTTTGGCTGTTGGTTTCTCAAGTAAAAGTGGAAGACTTGCAATGAAACTAGTTCTGAAAGTTTCAGCTCAGATTGGGGGGCATTCCAAGCAGAGGGGGCAGAGTAACTGAATGCCTTTTTTTCCTGTTTAAGTTCAAACACGAGGAACAGAGAGACGCAAAATGTCGTTCGATCTTCAGACATAACGACTCAGTTCTCTGTAGAAAGGCTCATAAGTAAGTGCATAGAGACCTGAAAGAGCAGGAGCTGAGCCCGGTTTATACTTCTGCATTGACCCTATACGCTGTAGAGTGGTAGATGAAGTTTTGAGTTTGACACACTTCTTTGTCTACGTGCCCAACTTGCTCAGCATGACTCGTCCCAAATGCATGAGACCAGTGTGGTCTGTAGGATCATCGGATCCCCTGTTGCCGGTCCCGCTACATTTTCTGCTTTTTCTCAGCAATGTTAAGCTCATTATGTTAAACTGAAGCTTATACATGTTGCTGTTTGTCATCCAGCAACTATTAGAAAGAAGGATGGAGAAGAGATGTCAGCAGAGATGAAATATCCTGCTGTTGTGTGGCATTTCCAAAAATGTTGTAAGTAGAGGAAACATAAACCTTTCGCCAAACCAGTCACGGGGCTTGAGGTCCACATTGTTTAGACGTGATGCCTAGTTTCCATACCTGCCAACATTAGACTTTGACAAACAGAATGAAATGTGGGTTTAATATCTACACGGCTCTCAGCAAAAAAAAAGCAAATGGCTGGCACCAATTTGGAGGCTTCTTTAGACCTAATTTTGACATATTTGACAACAACCTTGAGTGATGCTGAGATTTTTCAGCAATGATACCCCAGAGAGTGTCGTGGGCATACTTATTATTGCCATGTTGGGTTGCCAGGTCTGATGATGGGCCCTACACAGTCCTTACCAGTGAGCCTTAAATTGTAGTCAATGTGAAAAATCACAAGGAAATACTACTCAAAAGGACAATGGGAGAATGAGTTAAAATGTGGTAGAGTCACGCTGAAATCGGATTTGTTAGCAGGTGTGAGTTACATCTTGAGGGAGGTGCTCGTACACTGACCAAAAATTTCTGGTTGATCTACTTGAGAAAATTAAGGCAACTTTTTGCATAATTTATTTACGTTGCTGAAGCAAGATTGCTTTTTGTCTAAACCACTTTTTAAGAATTTTTTATCATGAAAAATACAATCCAAGTAAAGTGAACTTAATTTTGTCAGGTAGATTAAGTAATGCATACAAAGTTTAGTTTTGCTTAATCTTTGATGTTTATAATGAAGTTTTGACTAGAATCAGCTTGATTTTAACATTTACATGGAGCTTTAGGGGGTTGCTGGTCTACACTGTTTGGCATAGCCCATGTACATGATGTAGCACACACAGCAGGGCTACACTGTAGTGCGTAGGCAGTCAGTCAATGCCTAGAGCACAGTGAACTGGTCCACATCGTTTAGCGTGGGCAGCCAGTCCACACCCACATGAAAGACCAGCATAGACAGCTGGTGCCACCCATGTGATTCACCCATGTACAGCAGGCTCTCATGTCCACTGTGTGCCCTCCTAACTCATGGTAGCAAGGTATAGTAAGGAATTAAGTTCAGTTTCCAGTTCCAGAAATACCAAATAAAACACTAAAGGTAATAAGATCGTTTCTTGTCGTATGGATGGACTCAAAAAGATTGCCTCACATTACTTAAATTATTCATGTTTGGAAAAATATTCACACTGTCTTGTATTTTGAACAATTAATTTTGACTTCAGTACTAGATACATTTGTGTGAAGACACCAACTTGAATTTCTATCATTGATTTCAGGAATTCAATTAAGTTAAATTTACTTCCCTCCAGATTTATTTTGCTCAGTGTAAAGCTAAACACGTGGACTTCTGCATTGTAAATGGGGATACATTTTATCTTGGGATTCTTATGTATTTATTTTTTCATATCAGCAACACTGTTTTCTTTCATCCCCACTGACACTTGAGAATACTTGGATGAATTGTAGAACAGAGTGAGCTGGTTTCTGTCTGTCAGAGAGGAAACAGGGAAATTAAAAAGCTCACATATCAAAACGTAGTGTGCCTCACTCACAAGGTTAGGTCAGTCTTCTTAAGAAACACCCATTTATGTCATCTTAATAAGCTATATACGGTACTAAAAAGTGCTTCTTTAAGAAGAAGAGAAGCGTATTAGCTCATCCATCTGGCTGCCATTAGCAGATTCATCATCATACAGTATTTTATGAAACTGCTGGCTATATAAAACCATAGCATCAGGTTACAGAGACACTCAGGAGTCAGATGCAGTATATTTCAGGATGTATAGCAAGTGTGTGGGAGCCACTCCACACTGAGAGCTTCTCTGGATACAAATCACAGGCGATTGAGAACAGTGCAGTCGGGTACGACTCAGGTTTCGGTGAGGTCGACGTGGGCCACAAATAGAATGACACTGTAAGAGGGACGACAATGATACTTCGGAGGGAGGAGGTGGAGTCATTATGTCGTATACTCTATGGACGATTTACTTTCTCTCTGTCTAAATACAAAGATTACAACCACGACGTCCTCTTTTTTTTCTTCACGAGGAGAAAATGTTCAGACTTTTTCTACATGATGAGTCCTCGTCATAAACAGGATCTTTTGATTCTGCTCACTTTTGCTTAACTGCCTCTAAAACACACTGAATGTGCTTCTGCAGTGCATTTTTACGCTTGTGAGACTTCTGTTGGATTGTGAAAGATTTGTGTCAGTCATTACGAAAGGTACATTTCAGGTCTGATTCCCACCAGAAAACATAGTCAATGGGAGCAGATCATTGACGAAACTCTGAGCTTTTGCACGAGTTATGAGTGTGAGATGACAAAAAGGAGGATAGCAGATTTGATCAAATAGGATAAATCAAAGCTGGACTGAAGGATGAGGGTCTTATAAATATCAAACAGAGGGGGAACTTGAGAACTTCTTACAAAAACAGGTAATGCATTTAGCACTTCATCCAGATTTTTATTTTTATTTTCCATCGGATCGCTGCTTCTCTGAGTGGTTTGATGAGTGTGATGGAGTATCTTGTTACTGGGCAAGAGGCAGGGTACATGCTGAACAGTTTTCAGTCCTTACGGGCTAACATGTAGAGACAACCATTCACACACATACTCACACCACAGAGCAATTTAGATAAACCAATGAAACATATGAGCACAATAAGGGTCAAAGGATGAAGCTGGAGTACCCAGGGAAGATGATAAATCCTCACAGAACGTTGTCGTTTTGTAGCAACTCACTTTGGACAATATCTTGGAAACAGTAAGGCAAGTGTTTTGTAGACAATCCTATTTATGCTGCATCTTATTCTCATCACACCATCAGCAGAGTGGCAAGAGTATTAGTACAATCCACCTCCAACCATTTAAATAATCATAATAAAATAAAAAACGTAGGGGAAAAAAAAAACAGAAAGTGGCACACTATACAAACTGAAATCTGAACAAATTTATATGACATATTTTTAGCAAAAGTTGATTTATTAAATTAATGTGAGCCACATGCACCTGGCAAGTACAGAAAAAGTCTATTTTCAAGATATTGAAGAGAAACGTGACACCTGAGTTGCTTGTAAAGACTAAGAAGTCTGTGAAGGGGGTAAGAAAAATGGACTCAACAAGTTCTTTTGAAATAAGAATGATGCCTCTAAACAAATCTCTACATGTTCATATGTTGTAGAAATCTCTGAATCTGTCTGTAAACTGATCAAAATGCGCCGATTTAAAAATAGCACCTGATCTTCAGGACACTTGCGGTAATGATAAGGACATCACATCAGAATCTTCAAATGTGTTCAGAACATGTTGGAGGGGTGGACCTCAAACACCAAGGTTTACCCATAGTTCCATCCCTAAAAGGCCCCCAGAGGGGTTTTTAGATCAGTGNACACTTGAGAATACTTGGATGAATTGTAGAACAGAGTGAGCTGGTTTCTGTCTGTCAGAGAGGAAACAGGGAAATTAAAAAGCTCACATATCAAAACGTAGTGTGCCTCACTCACAAGGTTAGGTCAGTCTTCTTAAGAAACACCCATTTATGTCATCTTAATAAGCTATATACGGTACTAAAAAGTGCTTCTTTAAGAAGAAGAGAAGCGTATTAGCTCATCCATCTGGCTGCCATTAGCAGATTCATCATCATACAGTATTTTATGAAACTGCTGGCTATATAAAACCATAGCATCAGGTTACAGAGACACTCAGGAGTCAGATGCAGTATATTTCAGGATGTATAGCAAGTGTGTGGGAGCCACTCCACACTGAGAGCTTCTCTGGATACAAATCACAGGCGATACTCTTGTCACGTCAGCCCATGCTGAGTCCAAAGCCACTCCAGCTGCACCCGGTGTTTATCTTACTGTGACATTCTCCCTGCTGTTACTATGAAGCCTCCCTCCTCCACCTCAGTAATACAGCATATGAGATACCTGCTAAATGAAAGAGAGACAGATTTATGTTTCTAATGTTGGTGCTGCAGGAGAAAAAAAAGAAGGCGAGGAGAAAATGTTAAGACTTTTTCTACATGATGAGTCCTAGTCATAAACGGGATCTTTTGATTCTGCTCACTTTTGCTTAACTGCCTCTAAAACACACTGAATGTGCTTCTGCAGTGCAGTGCATTTTTACGCTTGTGAGACTTCTGTTGGATTGTGAAAGATTTGTGTGTCAGTCATTACGAAAGGTACATTTCAGGTCTGATTCCCACCAGAAAACATAGTTAATGGGAGCAGATCATTGACGAAACTCTGAGCTTTTGCACGAGTTATGAGTGTGAGATGACAAAAAGGAGGATGGCAGATTTGACAAAATAGGATAAATGAAAGCTGGACTGAAGGATGCGGGTCTTATAAATATCAAACAGAGGTGAAACTTGAGAACTTGAAAACAGGTAATGCATTTAGCACTTCATCCAGATTTTATTTTTATTTTCCATCGAATCGCTGCTTCTCTGAGTGGTTTGATGAGTGTGATGGAGTATCTTGTTACTGGACAGGAGGCAGGGTACATGCTGAACAGTTTTCAGTCCTTACGGGCTAACATGTAGAGACAACCATTCACACACATACTCACACCACAGAGCAATTTAGATTAACCAATGAAACATATGAGCACATTAAGGGTCAAAGGATGAAGCTGGAGTACCCAGGGAAGATGATAAATCCTCACAGAACGTTGTCGTTTTGTAGCAACTCACTTTGGACAATATCTTGGAAACAGTAAGGCAAGTGTTTTGTAGACAATCCTATTTATGCTGCATCTTATTCTCATCACACCATCAGTAGAGTGGCAAGAGTATTAGTACAATCCACCTCCAACCACTTAAATAATCATAATAAAATAAAAAACGTAGGGGAAAAAAAAACAGAAAGTGGCACACTATACAAACTGAAATCTGAACAAATTTATCTGACATATTTTTAGCAAAAGTTGATTTATTAAATTAATGTGAGCCACATGCACCTGGCAAGTACAGAAAAAGTCTATTTTCAAGATATTGAAGAGAAACGTGACGCCTGAATTGCTTGTAAAGACTAAGAAGTCTGTGAAGGGGGTAAGAAAAATGGACTAAACAAGTTCTTTTGAAATAAGAATGATGTCTCCAAACAAATCTCTACATGTTCATATGTTGTAGAAATCTCTGAATCTGTCTGTAAACTGATCAAAATGCGCCGATTTAAAAATAGCACCTGATCTTCAGGACACTTGCGGTAATTATGAGGACATCACATCAGAATCTTCAAATGTGTCCAGAACATAATGGAGGGGTGGACCTCAAACACCAAGGATTACCCATAGTCCCATCCCTAAAAAGCCCCCAGAGGGGTTTTTAGATCAGTGTGACAAAAAAAAAAAAATCTTTTTTTTTTTTTTAAGTTGTTAATTGTGTAAAGCTGTAACAGGCCTACCAGAGGGGCAGCAAAAAGTCAAAATAAAAGCACAATACCCACTCTTTAAGTCTAGAAAGAAAAACATGTATTTTTTTCAGGAAAAGGTTAAAATAATCTAATCACTTGTGTTTTGATTCAACAAGTTGTTCAAATTAACACTGTTTTTTTCCCCTTTATATCAACATGCGCTGAATTTGTTTTCTGTCTCTGTTAGCTGTTTAGACCTTCAATCACCAAGTTTAAAATGTGCTACTTTTTGTTCAACCAAGCCCATCCAGTGGACAAGACAAGCTTATGAAGACTGATAACCTCTCTGACACCTGTCATCCAAAACATCACACTGATCAACTTTATGAAACAGAAACAAAAAGCTGAGTTAGACCCTCAGAAAACAAACACTAAAACATTTGTCTGTTGAATACATTTCAGGGATTCATGTGTGTATGTGTGAGCGTGTCTCCTCCACTTTCTACACACACTCCTGTTCTAACACACTGACCTCCGGCTGAACTAACATCCATATGCTTGTCCATTCCTTTACATGAGCAGCAGATAGGATAGTGTGTTAAATGTGGGCACCCTGGGGTGCAGAGGCCACAGCTTCTCCCTTACAAACAGGCGGTCAGGTGCCCCTGGGCCAGGCAGAGATGCTAGCTGACTTGACATCCATGTCGGAGCTCCGTCTGCTCCACGCCTGTCTGAACGGAAGCGTCTCTGCCGACAATCTGCCTTACCTCGGGGGAGGCCAGTGAAGAGGTCAATATGCTGAAATGATTCCTCTCCTGCAGAGACTGAGGAGTTCTGGCTTCAGGATATTTAGTGACACGAGGAATTGTTTACTGGCGTGATTTTCTCGATGTGTCCCCTGCTTCTCAAACGCTGAGATGTGGATTTTCATCGAGGCAACTGATGACTGATGGTCTGGGAAATGGGAAGCAGCGTCCTCGACAGCAAACAGATGCTGACCAGCACATCACCATGAACAGGCCTCCGAGGTTTGGGACTCTCCCTCTGCTGTATCTTTCATGAAGGGTCTGAGTGTGTGTGTGTGTGTGTGTGTGTGTGTGTGTGCGCGTGTGTGTGTAGTCCACAGGAGTTTGTGAAGGCTTTCTCTCTGAAGTGTCAGCCTCCTGGAGACAGGATCAAGTGCTAAGCTGGGGACTCAGGAGCTCAGTGCCTGATGTGTGTGTGTGTGTGTGTGTGTGTGTATACGCTGGGGTGTGTCTCTGCATGTGTTTCTGTGTCCAGCTGCCAACACTTGTGATTTCAGGGGATTGAGGATGCGATATATCCTTTTATCTGTTACTGTGGATGAGCGAAAGTCTGACCAGAGTCTGCCCCGTAAGGCTAAATCCACGTACTCAAAGGTTGGATCAGTGTGTGTGTGTGTGTAAGTGTGTGAGTGTGTGCGTTCATATGAAGGTGCATCAGAGAGAAGGGCTCCCTCCTGAGGGGAAAAATACAGAGGTGAAAGGTCAAACACACATGTGTGGGTTCAGTGAGCAGCCCGGCAAGCAGAACAGAAATGTCACACACACAGAATCACACTAGTCAGTTATTATCGGTTTGTCTGTGTGTGTGTGTGTGTGTTTAGACAAAAGATTTTTGAGTTCAAAACACCATTTAAACATAAAATCATACACTACAACAACCAAAAACGTTTGATAGAAATCTGGTTTGCAAGTGTTTTTTTCTTAATCTTCATGCAGGTTCTGTTATTTAGCAACAAAATGAAAGCAGAACTGTTGGAATCATTTTTTTCTCTATTAATATTAACATAAAGGAGTTATTTTAGTGTATTTGTTTATCTGCATGTGTTGAGTTTCTTGAAAAGAAAGAAAACAGTTCCAATCAAATGATTGGCTAAAATAATGAGGTCATCACAGAAGGATCTTTTAACTGCTTCATGACACGTTGGAGAGGTGGGCTTTAAACCCCAAGGTCTGCCTATAGCTGTGCCCCTTGATAGGCCCCAAGTAGGCTGACCAATCAGAGGTAAGGGGGTCTGTAGAGTCTTAAAGAGACAGCAGCTGAAACAAAGTGTTTCAGTCAGAGACTTATGGATACTTTAAAATAGTAAATCATGTAAAGCACATCGCCCCTTTTTAAATAACCTCTTAATAATTATTCCTGATTTAAAATATGTTACTAAGAAAAACAGGGTCAAGTACCAATTTTTTTAAATTCTTTAGCGATGTGGATTTTATTACTTGTTCTACCTCAGTCAGAATCATTAAAGTGCAGGCTCATTCTCACTCAGTGAATAGATTAAAAAGGTAAAGACAATATAGCGTCTTTTTTTAAGGTGTGAAAACTTCCTGATCTATTTATGACAAAGTGATGGTCATTAATGTGTGCAATGTGGTTTTGATGCACGCCACTCCCCTGTGCTTTTGTCACTCTTATCAAAACAATGATACAGAGCATCAGTTCTTGGTAAATGGAGCTTAAATTTGTCCATGTGACCATTCAGCCCTATTTGTAATGGTTATTTAAATCCATACTGTGAGCAGAACTAGATTTGGTGATTAATAAGGCCTAATGTGCCATAATATCTCCATTAAAGGGTCATTTCTCTATTTATACAAGTCTGAGAGCTCAGTCTGTCGATCTCTGCAGCAGCGACAGAAGCATGACTTTTATTTACACTTGGGATTCGGTGTGATCCTCTGAGTAGGACATTAGGATGTACACTGGATGTGATTTACAGCTCCCTGCATATTACGCCATGGTTTGTGTAGTTGTAGCATGAGGTTGTGCATGTCAAGAGGCGGGCTGAGCTACCTGACAACGCAGGGAGAGGCGCGTTAAAAGGCAAACCGTGTTTGTCGCCGTGTTTTCACAGCTACGATCTAAACTACACATGGAAGCTGGTGTTACGGCGAGGACGGGAGGACGACACAGATTGTGCTCACAATCTCATCTTTCATTTTCACTTCTTCTTCTGCTGTGTTTCGCAGGACGGTGCTGAGATTTGCGGGATCGTTCATTGTGACCTGGTGCTTTTGACTGATACCAGAACCGACAAACTACCTGGGTATGAAAGACACACAAACACACACACATATATGCACACACACACTTTAACATACAAAATAATATGAAGAGTAAATGCGTCACATTCGAGAGAAGTTTCTTTCATCTCACCTCCCTCATTCTCCCATCTGTCCATGTCATCCCTCACTACTCAACTTTCACTTCACCCTTTGGTTCTCACACTCACACAAACATTAAATGTACACACACACGCACACACACTTTCTCTCACATACATCACTTTCCACATCAGCCATCAGTTTGTCCTACAGACACTTAAATGTACATCTTCACATTCACGCACAGACCATCTCCTTTACATCACACGTCAGATCACCCCAGATTCTGTCTCCCTCCCTCTCTCTCTCTCTCTCACACACACACACACACGTACAGAACATCACACATCAGTTAGATCTCCTATGCTGGGCTGTGTGGGGGTGATGGCAGCAGGAGGGGTTGACAGGGGAGAAGAGGAAGTACACAGGAAGTACATTAGTTATCACTCCCATGTCTTCTCCACCTTTTCACTTCTTATCACCAGCCGATGTCTCAGCGCCCGGCCGAGCAGCTTCTCCCTCTCATCCCACCCCTCTCCCTTTTCTCTCTCTGTCTCTTCCCTCCTCTCACACACGCCTCTAAAAATGACTTCCATGCTCCACTTTAGTGTCGGGCCCTGGGATCTAGATGACACTTGGCAAGCCGCAAAAGCCGCGAGACAACTGGATGAAATATTTAAATGAAAAACGGCAGGGGTGGAAGAGGTAAAGAGAGAGGAAGGAGAAGAACAGAGGAGAGACAGGAACACGGGACAGAGGACGAGAGGAAGGAGAAAGTGGTGATATTAAGAGGGGCAGCAGAAAGTGAAGGATTTCTTACATTGGCACAGAAAGAGGTTTTATGACAAGAAGAGCAGATGAATTGGCTTTTACCTGTGAAGTGCTCTGCGGAGAGATAAACCCTCACTTTGTCTTGAAATCATCATCAGGCCTGTGTGTGTCCAAGCACACTCAGCTCTCTGTCGGCTCAAAGGAGGATAACGACTCTAGAACATGATGCCTAATGAAATGTCACCATGGATCTGAGTTTACTGCATGTGGATTAAAAGCTTTCATCATTATTTTAAACTACATCTTACTTAATGATTGATTTGTTTTAATTCTAACCCTCAACACTTGAGAGCCGAGACACGATGCCAAGAAGTCACAAAGATTCAAAAGACTCAAGACTGACCCTCAAATTTTTACCACCGACATCAAATTTAGTAACTTGTCACTTTAAGGCAATATCTCGTTCATACTTGAGAAAAAAAATCATTCTTTTTAGCAACATACAGAAGGCCTCTGGATCACTAAACTCATCCCTCTGTGATAAAAAAATGGTTCAGTCCTGTCTGACTTGTACAAGCCCGTCATACTGATCTTGATTGAAGAGTGAGCGCATTGCTCACTGAAGCATCTTGTTTTCACTTAGCAAGGAGAAGTCAGGAATCCTTAAAAGACTTAGAAAGACATGATAATTTAATGGCAGGTCGTTGTTATTGCACCAAAGGTTCCTCCAGGAGAGGTCGGTCTGGTCAGTAAAAAGGGGAATGAACATTTTAACTCTTGAACACTCTCGCCAGGTGATTTTCACTCGAGCATACATATTCACATCATTTTCATTATGTTGCGTTTGTCTTGAAGTCACGGGTCCCCGGGTAGCATGAGGCTGCTCTATGATGTCATCGAAAGTAGGCGTCGCCCTGTTCCTGTCCCTGCTTTTTTCAACAGGCATGTGTTCAGGTGATTTTTACCCCATGTTTGTGTTTAAAGAGTAAAATATTTTAACCATAATTTATCACTGAAAAATAAAATTCTTATCACCTTCACTTGACAAGTCTGTCATGTCCAAGGAATGGGTAAACTTAAAAAATGTTCTCAGCTCAATTATTCTTTTGAATTTTTCATCGATGACTCCCTGATTTTTCACTTATTTTAGAGCCTTACTTTTGGGTTATGAGACTTTACACATGAAAAAGTACATAGTAGTTCACTTCGCCATGTGTTGTTCTACTTAAATATTGATAATAATTTTTTTTACTACGTTTTTTTTTGCTTTTTTGCCTTCATTTGGATGGGAGAGAGGACAGTGGATAGTGTAGGAAACAGGGTATGAGTTGGAAGTGACATGCTGGAAAGTGTCCACAGGCTGGACTCGAACCTGGGCTGCCCACGAGGGGGCGAACCTCATGGAGCGTGGCCTTAACCACTAGGCCACCTGCACTCAGAAGAGAAGTAGTTTTAAATCAGGTAAAATAAACCCAACAATAGTGATGGTGTAACTATTTTCATTATTGTGTGCTAGGATTAATTAGAACAAGAAGCAAAGCAACCTTTACTCCAGGTTAAAAAAAGATAGCAAAGCATGAAAAAAACAGACAAAGATAAAACTGTAAGACTTTCCCCCGTCTTTTAACCAATAAAAGAGGGTTCTGAATGTCACCTTTGCTTCCTGAAGTGAGAAAACTTTGAATGAGGACCAAAAACCAGAATCACAGGTAAGACATATATATTGTGTGGATGTTTGGTGTATATTTCATTATGAAAAAGACACAAAATAAACCTGTGGAGACAAGTGTGTTTGTGTATGTGATTTAAACAATAGTTCATTTGCTGTGTAACATTATTTGATTGTTCTCTTTTTGAGTGTGCGTGTGCATGTGCAGAGCTGCATCCTGTTGTTGTTGTTTTTTAAATGAACTAATGACATGTGCATGTGTGTGAGTGTGGGGTGTGAATCTTGATAAGTTTCCCCTTTTAAATGCATGTGTCAGTGTGTGTACGAATTTAAGTCTTGTGAGTACAAAATTACAACATGCATCAAAAACAAACAAATAAAAAAAGAAAAATTGTGTTTTGTTGTTTGTAGAACTGTTAAATACTTCAATAAAAATAATGGATGAATTCCTAAATTGTGTTTTTGTTTCTTTTTTGTATTTTGCAGGCAGCTTTCTTTTCTCTTCTTCTTCTGAAAAAAAAAACAAAAAACTTTTATGAAGTTGTTTATGAAACATTTTCCAGTGGTGTTTCCATTAAAGCAACATGAATCTCACTTTGAGGAAAATAATTAATGCTAAACTGCAGAGAGGAAGAACAAAAGTATAAAACAAATCCACAGCACATGCATCACAGCAAGTTCTGAGCAGCTGCAGCTCACAGCGAGCAGAGCTCAGGGGGTATGAGCAGGCAAACTGCAGCATGTTGGAGAGTTCACAGTCATACAAAGAGTTTTTGGTTACTGAAGCATAAATAGAGAGAGAAAAAAGGTAATGTTACTCATTACTCTCCATAACAGGTTCTGCATGCAGCAATGAAAATGCTAACGTATTGCCATCCAGTAGTTGAGAGTAAAGTATTACTTCAAATAAACATTCTGTTTCCCGATGCCTGGCTCTGTGAGTAAATGGAACAGAGGAGGAACAGAGGGCTGCTCTGATTGGGTGCAGATGTGAGCCACGGTCTGGGTTTGGTTAAAATCCGCCTGCCAGGAATATTCGCTACAATTCAATAAATAGAGCTGTTAGGAGCGAGGCATTTCCTTGTCACCATGTCAAGGCTTCAGAGCGGATGTTTCGTGTCGGGTGTTTTCACTCTGCCTGCAGTGTGTCGAATGCTCAGACTTGTACACTCTGCGAGATAGAAAACACTGTTACTCAAGAATGCTGCTTTTGGAAAGCTTCGATTAAAGGCAGAGTTTGAACTTAAATTTCACATGAATTTAACGACATGTCTTTAAGAGCTCAACTTGTCCTGTTTTCTTTTTGGAGTTACGGTTAATAAACACATACATCAACTTGTTGGAAGTGTGAGATGCAAAATAATCTCTGTGAAGCCCTCATTGGGATAATGCAGATGATGAATTTGGCCTAGATTTTAGCAATCAAAGCTGCATACAAGGGTTTCGAAATTCAAGTTCACAAAGAACATTTTATGTTAAACCAGACAAGGATGTATCAACATACATGTAGCAAAATGAACTTATGCAAAAAATGAAATAAACAAAGGCATCAAAGTTTTCATGATGAAGATTAAATTCAATGTAAAACAAAATTAAGTAACTTTTAGGCATTTGCATATGATGCATAATAAGAGATTCCTCATAGATGTTTTAACATTAAACAAGTTTTTAATATGAATTATCAATTTCCAAATTTGGTTTTAACACCAAAAATGTTGCAAATAAATACAATTGTGTTATAAAACTTATAGACATGTATTGACCTTCTGTTAAATTGTTAGAACTTTGATTTATTTGTGTGTTCATGACAATAACAAGAAGGATTTATGGTTGTTTCTGTAATGGTATTAAAGGTGATCACTGAAACCTCTGTTATATATTTTAATTCAGCAATAATCCAGCACCATTTTATCCATATATATCAACGTCTCAAGTTTGATTTTTCACTCTATAAGACCAAAGCTTTTTTCTGGTGTGCATTTTTATTTTTCCTATTTATTTAGGATCAGTAAGACCTTGTAATGATAAAAATTAAACTTGGTATTTGTACAGGAAGTTGTGTTTTTAGTGTTATTGTTCATAACTACACTGTTTTTCCCCCCTGAAATGGTTAAAAAGTTATGACATCACCAAGAGATGATGTGGGAAGTGTCCTTTAATGTGGCTTATAGCTCAAAGCTTTAAAAAATGAGTCTAAGAGACAGAAATGTAATGTCCACATATGATGCAGGGCCTTAAGCGGTTAAAATAGTTGTACTACTTGTACATGTGCACATGCTGCTTTGGAAAAATTTAAGAGACCACTGCAAATTTTTCAGTTTCTCTGATTTTGCTTTTTATAGGTATTTGCTTGAGTAAAATGAACATTTTTGTTTTATTTTATAAACTACTGAAAACATTATTCCCAAATTCCAAGCACTAATATTGTCATCTAGAGCATTTATTTGCAGAAAATGAAAAACGGTCAAAATACCAAAAAGAGCCCACTGTTTTCAGACTTCAAATAATGCAAAAAAACAAGTTCATATTCAATTTTAAACAACACATTACTAATGCTATAGCTTATGACTGCAGCTATGGTTTTTAGACATTTCCTCAGTCAATAAGATTTGTTTCAGGTGAACACCTCATCAGTACCTTCTTAGGTAGAAACAGGTGCTTGTGTTGGAATTCAACACACACTGCAATGAAATGACTGTTATATGTGTAGAGATGCTGATTTCTGAAAAAATTGCAGTGGTCTCTTAGTTTTTTCCAGAGCTGTATCTGTGACACCAACAACAGAACATCCCAATCCTTATTTACTTGTATAAGACACTTAAGAATATTACTTGGTGGCAAAATATATATTAAAAAAAAAAAACAAAAAAAAGATTTAACCTCTCTAACATGAAGGAGTGTACCAGACAGAAATCTGAGGGTAAGTTTGTGTTTTTTTTGACAAAAAATCATAAGTGTGCACAAAGAAAATGAAAGGCTACGCATCAAGTGGGCCAAAGGGTGCACAAGATAAAGAGGGCTATCACTTTCACATCAGCTCACTTCTCCTCTTCTCCTCCATTGTTACCTCACAGCTCCCTTTTACCAATCCACCTCCTCCTCTCCTCCCCCCTCTTTCTCTCTCCTCCCCGGTGCCCATCTGCGGGGCGATCAAATCATCGTATGGAGAAATCCTGGTGATCCAAGAGGGCCAGGCAGAAAGGTCACGGAGAGAGTCCGTAAAATGGATGAAGCCTAATGATTAGCTCAACCTTTACCTAATCAATAATCATTTATCCAACAATATCACCGGCAGCCATAGCCCCATTTGCCATTAACCTCGGCGGTGAGGAGAGAGGCAGTATTGTTTCCTCTGGCAGCTTTACGGCACTTAGATGAGTGGTAGGGGCCGGATGGAAGCTTAAGGTTGGATCTGGATGGCTCAGATCCTATTAAGGGACTGTAGGCATTTTAGTGTAGCCGTGTCATATAATTACCCTTTTGAATGATTGACTGTGACACCAGCTGTTAAAACGGTAGAGCAGGATGGCCTTTTTATTAAAGGATATAGTAATAAAAGGATGATGTTATTCATAGACGTGTAGCTGGAGTTATGTTAAAAACACTGACTTTAGAAAGAGTGATTCACAAACTGTCAAAAA